>JBBPJT010000387.1:0-26067 GCA_038088895.1 Xerocomus potaroensis | reverse complement strand
CTCCTTGATTTTGGCCCTGAACAATACTATCAGTAGACAAGCGGGATCCAGAAGATATAGACACCCACTCAGCCTTTTTAGAGACAAAGCGTGCCTTCACGATGAACGGTAGTTTTGGTAGTCTGTATCCATCGTCTCACGGGGCACATCCCACAGACACACATACAACTCACTTTCCATTTCCCAGTACCTTTCCGTATCCATGTTGGAGAGTGTCGATGACTGGGACGACCTCAGAGTCTTCTGTCAACCCTTCCTTTTCCTCCTCCGGAACAAGCGTCCATAGTTTATCGACATTGATGATTGGTCGCCATTGTGCGTTGCGGGTCAAGTGGAATCGGCGCATACCCACTTTACCAAAGTAACCGGGGTGGTACTTGTCAAAATTTATACTACACCCGCGTTTGCCCATTGTTCCACGATGCGGAAACGAGAGACGTACCGATGGTGGTGCAGACCACCAGCGAGACCACGACCTCCGGGATGTTTACGGTGCTTCCCAACACGTCCGTGACCAGCAGACACATGGCCACGGTGCTTGCGAGTCTTTGTGAAACGAGTCGGCATTTTCTGTTCAGTATCAACGAGATCCTCGTTAGCATACATGTCATCCGAGTAGCGTCCCACCCATCCAGCCATCCATCCGCTCGATTACACGCATATATGCATTCCAAATACTTGAAACGGCTCGCTGGATGAAAGGAACAGTATATGAACGAGAACTGACCTTGAGGAAGGGTTGGTAATGGGCTGACCACTACAGCTGATGGGTTGACTGGCAGGCTTTTTCGGGGTTTTAATTTTTCAACGTTGTGCCACACGTTCAAGGTAAGGGTATTGAACGTGTACGATGGGGCCAAATTGTTTGTCGATGAGCTTTCCATCCTACATCGTCGCACTGTCCTAGAAACTTTCATACTGACCGCCTTCTCCTCTAGTTAGGCGCATTCTGGATCCATTCGTCATTTGTGTCCGACGTCCACCATGAACGCACCAAATCGATTCGAGCTATACGTTCTCGAGGATGGCGAGAAACTGTGCGTGCCCCGTGCCAACGATCGCTCGCCCCATTCACGGACGTGCTCCTAGCGTCGAAGTCACAGAAGACACGAAAATTCCAAACGCCGCCACGTTCAAAGTCGTGAAGCAGGACCACACGCTAGCGAACATGATTCGAGCGTATGTGCCCATCCCTTCCGTCCCACTATGGGCGTTGGCGTCCGTTTGATCAACGTGCATTTTACACAGTCAGGTGCTCTCGATGCCCCAAGTCCTCTTTGCGGGGTACAAAGTCCCACATCCACTGCACCCCTACTTCCTCCTCAAGATTCAGACGGACGGCACTATCACTCCCCAAGCAGTCCTCGAACAAGCGTGCACGAAACTTATCGCCACGCTCTCTTCTCTCGAAGCAAAATTCAAGCGCGAATTCTCGTTCAAAGACGTCGAAGGCGCAGTGCCAGAGGACCCGTATGGGACGGCAGGCACTGGTGCGCAGACATGGGGCACAGGCAAGGATTATCTGGACTTTTAGAAGACATTTCGAATCTGGTGTTGCTTTGGATCGAGACTACCCCCGGGTAGAATTACTCGGTCATGCTGAAGGGTGCCAGTTCTGTCGAGTGAAATTATTCCTCCTGGGATGCATCCGGAATTTGGCGGGAAATACTGGTGGTATGAACGATTTTCCCATGTAATACATGATAATCCACCCCGTTATCCTACCTTAGCATTGATGGCAGCAAGTTCTTGTCCAGTGAACAAAACAATCTCGTCACCAGATGGGCGTGATTCGATCCCGCCAGCAGGGGACCAGCACAACTCTATAAATGACCACCAGTTGTCTGTAACTACCTTCCCGTCGGGCCTCTTGGGCCTCCTCCCCCTCGCAATTGCAAGAATGACTTGTTCATTGCGAGTCAGATGAGAATACGGCACGCTGCCCGTTAGAATCTACCGATACGGTGAATTATAGGTCACAATGTAGCCAACCGCATTACCTGCAACATGATACTTCCAAACGAATACACGTCCGTTTGCATCGTCGGTGTCTCCTGAGAATTATCCGGGTCGAGTAGTTCAGGGGCCATCCACCGGACAGTGCCTTTCGCCTGACGGGTCGTAGCAACGTGGATCCGCTCAACTGTGTCAATAACGTGGACAATCCAAAGTCTGCAATGCAAGCCCTCCCATCGCTAGCCACCAGTACATTCGACTTTTCATTGTGGAGCATGATAAGGAGATCGAAACGAAAATACGTACGCCAGAGAGATCACCATGAACGACATGCTGAGAATGCACTGCCAATCGATTACCCCGGTTCGAAGCAGAAAACAACGGACAATGACTCACGGTATTGTAATCCATGGGCTACGTCATTAGCCTGACAATAGATTAACCTTCTGATCATAAATCTCGATGAATGATTACCAGGATAAATCTTTTTGCGGCATTCAAGCTAACATTCTCGAGGTATGTCGAAAGTGCACCGTTTTTGATCCATGGACACACCATGGCAGGTATATCAGGGTGTATACTGGAATCGAAGATGGTTCCCAACAATGGCAAAACGTTTGTGTGTTCGAGCTTCGACCACACTGCTATCTCTCTCCGAAATTGCTATTCACGGTAAAAGCGGACTCGAACAGTCTGACTTCTTCAAAGCTTACCTTCATCTTCCTCTCCAGATATTGATCGTGCTGCAAGTATACCCTTGTTGTCTTGATTGCAACCTGGAGACCGTTAGGCTTTCGCGAATGGGCAGATATATTGACGTACATCAATTTGCCTCCCTCTGACATTCAACTGACCTTTGTAGATATCTCCAAAGCCACCAGATGCAAATGGATGAGCACTCGACTTGGCAACATGACCAGTAAGATCGCGAGGCGAGACCGACCGCATGCTATCACTTGCTGTGCCGGACTTGGCACCGGTGGATTCTTTTGCTAGCGGCTCATCTTCTGCTTCTGACTTCAATTGTTGTGCGAGCATTGTCCCTTCCTGAACCTCATTGACTTTCCATGCAAAGCTTACATCAACTGCCGCTCGCTCCCACTCTTCATAGCGTGTAACTAGTACGGGTTCGATCTCGGCGAGATGTGCGATGATGTCTTGGCCATTCTAAGAAGGGATCACATCATCAAATATCAACATCAGATAATCCAGCCAATAGGGCAGCACAACGTCCCAAAGTACGCTGTTGCAGAGAAGGTTGCAACCGAGATGCAAAATACAAGGAGCAAGAACGAAATACACTGTTGACTCACAAGATCAAGATTGCGACGCTCTGTTGACGTTAAGAGAGTAAAATAATCCTTGTGAGTTGGAAGCTTCTCAAGAATGAGACTGGCTGCTCTGGTGAATTCAACAAAGGCAGCTTCAAGGTCGCCTGCCTCGTGACAGGCTCTGCCAGCCTTGCGGAAGCCACCAGCGGCCCTGAGCAAGTACTTCAAGTTCTTTGAGGGGTCCCACAGATCATGTGTAGTGCGCTCTATGAGTTCGGGAATGGAAGATGGCCTGCTTGGAGGCAAGGTGGTCTGTGGGAGCAAATGAATAGAAGAGGCCATAGTGTGTTGAAGGCAATGTTAGCGCCCAAACACGCTTTTATCCTACATATTCAAGGTTCAAATGGTTTGATTGAAACGTCATTGAAATATTACTAGATTTGGCTCAAGGCACCCAGTGTGACGGTATCGTACACACATTCTATCAAACCGCTATCTCAGAAATTGAGTCAAACATGATCTCAACACACTGCCCCCGCATTGATAGTGGCAAGTTCTAGTGTGGTAAACGAGGCAATCTCACTGCTGGATGGCCGTAGCCTGGTCCCATCAGCAGGGGCCTAGCACCGCTCTATAAATGTCCACCAGTGGTCTGCAATCACCTTCCCATCAGGTCTCTTGGGTCTCCTCCCCATCGCGATCGCAAGAATAACTTGTTCATTGCGAGTCAGATGGGAATACGGCACACTGCCCGTCAGAATCTACCGCGTGTCCCAGTGAATCACGGGTCACAACATAACCAATCATGTGACCTGCAACATGATGCTTCCAAACGAATACACGTCTGTTTGCATCGTCGGTATCTCCTGAGAATTATCCGGGTCGAGTAGTTCAGGGGCCATCCACCGGACAGTGCCCTTCGCCTGATGTGTCGTGGCAAACGTGGATCCGCTCAACTGTGTCAACAATGTGGACAACCCAAAGTCGGCAATGCAAGCCCTCCCATCACTAGCTACCAGAACATTCGACTTTTCATTGTGCAGCATGAGAAGGAGGCCAAAGCGGAAATACGTACGCCAGAGGGATCGCCATGAACGACATGCTGAGAATGCACTGTCAATTGATTACCCTCGGTTAGATGCACGAAACGACAGACAGCCACCCACAATATTGTAATCCATGCGCTACGTCGTCCACCTGAAGATCGGTTAATCTTTCGACCATAAACCCCAATGAATAGTTACAAGGATAAATCTTTTTGCGGCACTCAGGCTAACATTCTCGAGGTATGTCGAAAGTGCACCGTTTTTGATCCATGGACACACCATGGCAGGTATGTCGGGGTGTATGCTGGGATCGAAGATGGTCCCCAGCAATGGCAAAACGTTTGTGTTTTCGAGCTTCGACCACACTGCTATCTCTCTCCGAAATTGCTACTCACGGTAAAAGCGGACTCTAACAATCAAGCTTCTTCAAAACTTACCTTCATCTTCCTCTCCAGATGCTGATCTTGCTGCAAGTACACCCTTGTTGTCTTGATTGCAACCTGGCGATCATTAAGCTTTCGTGAATGGGGAGATAAATTGACGTACATTGATTTGCCTCCCTCTGACATTCAACTGACCTTTGTAGATATCTCCAAAGCCACCGGATGCAAATGGATGAGCACTTGACTTTGTAACATGACCGGTCAGGTCACGAGGTGATCCTGACCGCATCCTATCACTTGCTGTGCCCGACTTGCCACCGGTGGCTTTTTTCGTCGGTTGCTCATCTTCTGCTTCTGATTTTAATCGCTGTGCGAGTACCGTCCCTTCCTGAACCTCGTTGAATTTCCATGAGGTGGGGTTTTTGGGACGAATTATTAGTCTCTTCCCCATCGCAGAGTGGAGCCTTGATGATTGTGCCTTCTGACCTGGTGACTTATAGTCCTGCATATCCGGTTTAAGGGCACAAAATGTCGAAGAACAGGTGCGGGATTATCGAGCAGGTTTTGGATTACGTATCCAAAACTCACATCGGCTGCCGCTCACTCACACTCCTCATAGCGTTCAACTAGGATGGGTTCTATCTCAGCGAGATATACGACGATTTCTTGGCCATTCTAATAAACAATCGCATCAAATATCAGTCTTAGATAATCCAGCAAATAGGCAGCACAGCACAATGAATCATCTAAGGTTGAAACCGGGACGCAAAATACAAGAAGCAAAAATGAAAAAATATACTGCTGACTCACAAGGCCAAGATTGCGGCGCTGTGTTGAGTTGAACAGGGTGAGATATTCCTTGTGAGCTTCTCAAGAATGAGGCTGGCTGCTTTGGTATACTCAACAAAGGCAGCTTCAAGGTCGCCTGCCTTGTGGTATGCTCTCCCAGCCTTGCGGAAGCCATTAGCGGTGTTGAGCCAGTGCATCAAGCTCTTTGAGGAGTCCCACTGGTCATGTGTGGTGCACTCTATGAGTTCGGAAATGGAAGACGGTCTGCTTGGAAGCAAGGTGGTCTGTGGGGGCAAATAGGTAGAAGAAGAAGCCATGGTGTGTTGGAAACAATATGGGCGCCAAAGGCACGCTTTCATCCTAGGATACGGGTCCAAATTGAATTGGTGATTGATGGCAAAGATCCTGTTATTGAAACACTACTAGATTCACAGTCGTATACAGATTCTATCAAACCACTATCTCAGAAAGCAAGTCAAACACGATCGCAACACACTGCCCCCGCACTGATGGTGGCAAGTTCTAGTGTGGTAAACGAGGCAATCTCATTGCTGGATGGTCGTAGCCTGGTCCCATCGGCAGAGGCCCAGCACCGCTCTATAAATGTCCACCAGTGGTCTGCAATCACCTTCCCATCAGGTCTCTTGGGTCTCCTCCCCATCGCGATCGCAAGAATAACTTGTTCATTGCGAGTCAGATGGGAATACGGCACACTGCCCGTCAGAATCTACCGCGTATCCCAGTGAATCATGGGTCATAACATAGCCAATCACGTTACCTGCAACACGATACTTCCGAACGAATACACGTCCGTTTGCATCGTCGGTGTCTCCTGAGAATTATCCGGGTCGAGTAGTTCAGGGGCCATCCACCGGACAGTGCCCTTCGCCTGATGTGTCGTAGCAAACGTGGATCCGCTCAACTGTGTCAACAATGTGGACAACCCAAAGTCGGCAATGCAAGCTCTCCCATCGCTAGCCACCAGTACATTCGACTTTTCATTGTGGAGCATGATAAGGAGACCGAAACGAAAATACGTACGCCAGAGAGATCACCATGAACGACGTACTGAGAATGCACTACCGATCGATTACCCCGGTTCGAAGCCGAAAACAACGGACAATCACTCACAGTATTGTAATCCAAGTGCAACATCATTAGCCTGACAATCGATTAACCTCCCGATCATGAATCCCGATGAGTGGTTACCAGAATAAATTTTTTTGCGACACTCAAATTGACATTCTCGAGGTACATCGACAGTGCACCGTTTTTAACCCATGGACACACCATTCCGGGTACGTCTGGATTTATAGTGGAGTCGAAGACGGTCCCCAGCAATGGTAAAACGTTTGCGTGGTCGAGCTTCGACCATACTGCTGTTTCCCTCCGAAATTGCTAATCACGATAAAGCGGGCTTCAATCAGGCATCCTGAAAACATACCCTCATCTTCCTCTCTAAATTTTGATCATGCTCCAAGTACACCCTTGTTGTCTTGATTGCAACCTGGTGCCTGTTCAAATTTTGGGAATGAGGAGACACAACGACATACATCAATTTGTCCCCCTCCAACATTCAAACGACCTTTGTAGATGTCTCCAAAGCCACCAGATGCGAATGGGTGAGTACTTGGCTTTGTAACGCGGCCGGTAAGATCACAAGGCGAAACCGACCGGGTGCTGCCAGTCGCTGAGCCCGACCTGCTGTCGATAGGTTTATTCGCTAGTGGATCGTCTTCTACTTCTAATTTCAGCTGCCGTGCTAGTCTTGCCGCCTCCTGAACTTCATTGCCCTTCCATTGGGTAGAATTTCTCGGACGTCTCTCCCCTATCGCGTGCACATGACTTCGCCTCGACTGTGCTATTCGACCCGCTGTTTCAAAGAACTGCGCGTCATAGTCAGAATGTGGAGTGTCGTATTGCGTTCTCAAGCTTTCTGGTGTGGCAACATGCACGTCGGTTGCCACGTTTGAGCGTTGAGCCATCCAACGCTCATAGCGGTCAACTAAGATAGGTTTGATACTTGCAAGCTGGTCAAGAATTTTTTGGCCATTCTGAGAAGTAAACGCAAGAAGAAGGAATGGTGTCAAGAACAAAAGGTACTGCTGCTGTTGTCAACTCACGAGACCGAGATTGTGTCGCTGTGTCGGCGTCAAGAGAGTGTGATAATCCTCGTGAGTTGGAAGCCTCTCAAAAATGACAATGCCCGCTCTGGCAAGTTCTACGAAGGCGGCTTCAAGGTTGCCCGCCTCACGGAGGACTTTGCCAGCCTTGAAAGAGTTATCGGCAGTCTTGGTCCAATGCTCGAAATCCTTTGAGGGGTCCTGTAGGCCATATGTGGCGCAATCTGCAAATTCAGAAATGGAAGATGGTCCGCTTTGAGAGAATGAAACTGAACGCTCTTGCCAGGATGAGTCGGCCATGGCACATTGGAAGAAGAATTAGCGCTGGCGCACACTGTCTCGGATGCCTTTTGCCGTTGGGTCAGCATGCCAGGGTCCAAATGAGATTGATTGATTGATAATGGAACGAAGGGACTTGATATATTAGATCCAGCTCAAGGCGTCCAGCGTAAAGTATCGTACACATACACTCTATCAAACTACCATCTCAAAAAATCAGAACATTAATCAAACACGGTCTAACCAAAAATTTATGAAAAGACCGAGACATTGAGCGTGCCTGTCACCCCCGGGGTGACGCACTTCGCTTGTAATTGTCCACAGTATGTGCTCGGGCAGGAACTGCATGTCCACTCGACAAATTAGGATAACGTGAATCTTTGCGACCCGATCCGTTTCTCCAGAGTTCCGAACCGGGTTTTTCATCGGCAGAGGCTCTGCCTCGCGAACGCGTACTCACGGGTGCTGGAAGCTTGGACATTTGCGATCTCGGGCCAAACCAGGGATAAATCGTGACCGGGATAAACCACACATTACGGTTCACCCGGTAGTAATGCTTCAAGGCCATTCCAAGAAGGAAAAGAAGGAACCCCCAAACTGTTGGCTGGTTCAGAAATAGATAAATAGGATCGACGGTGACTTACTAAGGATGACATTGAATAGTGAAAATGCCTCGAGGACGCGATACTGTGCCTGATAAGTTTCAGTAGAGACTAGATGACTTAGCTGCAAGTTTCAAAGATATTAAAAAAGCTCTGGGACATACATCCAGCCACGTCGACGAGTTCTGAGCTGTCCGTAGACGAATAACACTCAACATCCGCATTTTCTGAGTCAGAGCTGGCGAGAAATGCACCAAGGGCTACACCCACGTGAGCACACAACACGAGGAGATGCCCTGAAACATACCAAGCCAAAAGGTTCCCAATAAGCCCAAACACCCCAGCTCTATTCTAGTAGAGATGGGGTTGTGAGCGCGAAGCGCGCTGCATACGAGACTGAGGACATCAATATTTGAATGAAAGCCGGAATACATCAATGATAACCCACAGAACAAGAAGAACAAGCAAGCTTGCACTGCAGACGAATAAGGCGAACGGGACGAATCGTGCTAGGAAAATCCATTGAGATATGTGATCATCAACGAAAAAAAAAGGTGACACACTTAGATCCGTGATGACGAGCAGACTCTGAAAGTGGGCTGCGATGGCCAAGCATATTATAGTCCAGATCAATACCACGCCTAGAACAGAGAACGTTAATCACGATGGGCGATTTGAAGTGTGAGCACAATGCAGACATACCATAAAGACTCGCTCGAACGATGTTAAACTTGGAGGGCATTGCTAGCCTTGTAAAGATAGACGAGATGGAGAGAGTGGAGAGTCGTTTGCGACGGGACGGCCGACGTGCCGGTAAAGATTGCTTGGAGGCTTGAATGGGATGTGACGGTTGATGTTGGCGGTGAGAAGGGAGGGGATGTGACGGCCCCATCTTAAAACAGGGACTATTCCTGATGGGCACGCGGTAATGGGATGTTGGAAGATCTTGAAAGGCGTGGCGAGCGGCGTGTACGGGGCACCCAACGACTCGACGATTACGAGTCAGCGGGAACACGAGGTTCTGAACATGGTCCGCTCAAAAAGAACGTACGGATCCAAGCCAAAGCTGTGCCTTTTATGCCGGAAATTTTGCCAACGTTTCATCGTCAATTTGGGCGGGCCTCGAGGCGACAAAACCGCAACACGTGCACGTTACGTGCGACTTTTACGATTGCCCACGCCCACAACATAATCAAGCATGTACACGCTCTGTAGTAGTAAAGGTAGCCAGTAGCCAGTAGCCAGTAGCCAGTAGCCAGTAGCCAGTAGCCAGTAGCCAGTTCCTGTCCAGTAAACTCGACATCCTCAACGCCGCAAGGGCGTGACTCAGCTTCGTCTGCAGGAGTCCAACACATCATTCTATAAATTCCATTCCACCAACGGCCCGTGATCACATCCCCATCGGGCCACCTCGGGGTCTTGCCCTTGGCGATGGCGAGAATAACTTGGTCACTGCGAGGAAGGTAATCCTGTCAGAATCAATCTAATAGGAGGAGTTCACCATGGGTTCAGGGGGGATGATTACGACATACCTGAAGTTCTTTGCACTCTCGCGTCCAGCTCCAATTGGTCGCTTTTCGTGTCGATTGGATGAGGGGTCGTGCAATTCTAGAGCGGTTGGGTGTAAAGTAGTGGTATAAACCCTAGGAATCCTTACACTTCTCATACATTAGTCGGCGTTCATACTGTTCCATTCTTGAGGATGACACGGGTACGCAATTTCCTCTGCCTCAAAAGTGCACTTCTCTGGCTTGAGGAATAGGTCATGTTTTTCGAGCATGTCGAAGATGAGATGCACCATCTTCCGTGTCATGCTTTATGCTGCTCCTTCGTTTCGCCATCCTTTCACTTGCTGAATACGAGTCTTTCATTCATGTAAAGGATGAACCATTCTTCTGCAGCCTGTATGGTATATAAATGATTGCCCACTGACTGGAAGGTTGCTAGCGAGCTTGTCATTCCGAAAAAAACTTGACCACCGGTTCGAAGAGCCCTTCATTCCAGATGAGCTTTCCATTTGTTACCGTCCTTGATTCATTCGCACATGATTGTAGCCCTAGAATCAGAGTGAAAAGTTTCGTTCACAACCTAATACTTGCCTGGTTTCCACAAATGAGAAGATCTGTTGACGTACATCAATCCACCTCCCTCTGATATTCAAACTTAGATGTCCCTATAATCGCCTGACGCAAAAGGATGGGTACTTGACTTTGTAACCTGCCTAGAGAGATCACAAGGAGCTCGATCGACTTCTATCAACCCCCTCCGTGTCCACCTCAGCGCCAGTGCTAGGTTTCTTCTCTGGTATCGGATCCTCCTCTTTCATTTTCAGTTTCCTCGCTGACGTCGTCAAGTCTTGAACCTCATCATCCCGCTCCCCGCTCTGCTCTTGCTCCATTTTACCCGGCTCGACTACGTCCCCCTTTTGAGATCCGACGTCAATGGTAAACTGCACTCATTCGAATCTTGCCACCTGAGCTTTTCTTCTTCTTGACTGTTTGCTCCTACCGTCGACACTTCCTGTTCGTCAGCTTCGCTATCCGACCACTCTTACTCTTGCTCCATCATAACGGCGAGCCTCTCCGCCGTTTCCTTCCATATTGGGTCAGCAACCTCCTCTTAAGTTTTAGATAATTTCTTCAAGGCTATGGGTCCCAACAATCCACAGAGCCTACTGATCCGGCCTTAGTACCTATTAGCATCTCACCTGCTTAGCATTTTGGTATATATGGCATCTCTGGGGAAAGGTGCCACCAATTGGTTCACAGCAAAGTACCCTGTGAACACACCTCACACTTGCCAGGGTTGGGGTTGTCCTTTTTCTTACTTTCTTGCACCCACCATGCATTATACAATTTGAATTTATTCTTGGTACTGTGGCTCCTCCTTCCTTTTATAAGGGGATTAGGCTGCCTATATGCCTTGGATGCTTAGTACCACAGTACCAGTAAGATGTCAGATTCTTCCTCCATGGATTTTACTACAATGGGAGAGTAAGTATGAGTTCACATCATTATATAATAATAGGGGTATCCTTCACTGCATAACTACAGTGTTGTGTGGGCTAACAAGAACAGAATCAGTACATGAAAGTGGACTCTTTTAGGTCAGCCACTTTTATCCATGCATCTGCCAGGGCTGTTGCCTGTACAGCCTAGGTGTTGCACTTGGGGGCCCAATGAACCCTTCAGATTTTCAGTGCTGGCTGATTCTACATGTAGTGTGGCTCTACTTTCAACAGAGTGTAGATCAGGTACCACATACCCTTTTACACCATCCCTCACAGGTAGGAAGGACCATCTCTTATAGGTCTACACAAGGAATTCTTTCACCTCAAATGTTGCCCTCCTGTTAGGTTCCTTTTGTCCTTTTGATGTATCAACAAGAGGGGCTTTCAAAAAATGAAAGCTAGCTACTGGTACCTGGCCAACTTGAATGACATGTACACCTCCACTACTATATGGCCTCTGAACTGCACACTTAGTACTCTAAGAGTCTCACTGAAGTACTTGACTGCTTATTGTCTCCTTAAACTTATGTTCATTATTTCTGGTGTGTATGGCTTATTGGACAGGTCACACCTCTGCTCCCTTGGTGTTTTTACCATCCAGTGGGCTATTACCCCACCTGCTACCAGACTGTTTTCACACTCTGTGCAGTATCCAATGAGTGTTTCAAGCAATTTGATAATGACTGGCAATAGTTCACACTTACATTTGGCCATCATAGTGGGTGTATCTCATCCCACAAATATCATGTGCCTCAGATGCCCCACATCCGGGTTTATTTAGTTCTAGCACTTATAGCCAAGTGGTGGAGTAGTAGTGATGGTTTTGTGCCAACTAGTAAACCAACAGACTGGACATCGTGCTACTATCACTTTCTTACCCCAAGACTCCTTACCAAAAGGAGCTTGAGGTGTGTATGTCGGGATGATATCTTGTTTGCCTGGCGAGCTGTCAGTTCTGTGATAAGGTTTATGGCTGATCTTTGATGCTTGTCTCGCCAAAAAGGATGTTGATGGTTCATGTCCAGCTAGATAACAGGCATCGCATATGATCGGTCGGGATCAAGTTCCATCGGGATGGGTGTACCTTTGATGACTGGTTTTCTCACACACCAGGAGTCCAAACTTTGACACAGCTCAAGTGGAGGTCCTGGTAGTCTTTGAGTACACCCCTCGGCGAGGTTTGTCGCGTGTTCAAAAACACGGTGATTACAGCCAAGGTTAACTAGCACAACGTGGTCACAATAATATTGAACTACTATGTACTCATCAGAAAGCGTTAGCGTAACTTCATCACATATATGCAGTGTTCCGATATGCACAATAAAATGAACATCAAATCAAGATGGGAGAAGAGAAGAAAAAAAGCACATGAGGGTATAAAGCCAAGAAAAAGACGACCCACAAAATCACGCAACTACCTTGTTACCCTCAAAACTTGCTCAAGTCCACCGGGGGCTCATGAACCTGGACTTGCCCCACCTCGTTCATGTTTGCGCCAGCCGTAGTTGCCAACACGCCAGATGCCTCGTTTGTCGTCACTTCCTCCCTTCCTAGCCCGAGGGTATCCTCTGCAATCCAAACAACGCGCTGAGGACGCGTCAATGCCGGGTGTGCAAACCCATAGTCCACCGCCCCGTCTGTGTGTTGCGAGAAAAAGAGATCGTCAAAGTAGGCGTTGGATTTACAATCAGGCGAAGAGTCACTGGGGTCGGTGACGTCTCGTCGCTTCTCGTCTGACTTGCGACCATTGTTAGCCCCAGGCGAATCTTCTGGCTTGTGGGTCTTATCAGCAATGGTGAGGGGAAGTGCAGAGACGAGTGGGTCATAAGAGTAGTTAATGATAAGATGGAACCCAGCCTGTGAAATACATGGTCACTGAATATTCACGAGTTACTTCAAAAGACTTGCACTCACAGTTATAAAGATCAGCACCACCATCAGGATACCCTCAGGGACTGCAATCGGGTTCTTTTGTGCATCCTGGGCAAGGAAGAAGAGTGCGCAGAGACAGACTTGTTGCACATACAGGCCCACAAATACATGCTGAAGAGCGCGGGGATAGAATAAACCCCCAGTGTCAGTAGCCGCTGGTTGGGTAAACTGGTACAAAAACTGATACTTGTAAAGTTGGTAGAACAAGAAAAAGGCAAAAACAGCAAGACCATTGATGATCGGAGAGATGGTAGAGTATCCAAGAGCTTCCAAGTCATCAGCAAACAATCTCACGAAGCAGAACAATGCTCACTGATAACGGTGAGGAGCGTGACACCAGGAAATAGAGTGCCCCACGCGACAGTTCGGGGACTAAACTTGATGTCGTAGATGGAGCGAGGAGTACTTCCGAGGATGAATAACTTCACGTAATATATGATCAACTGAACAATGGCAAGGAAACCGCCGGCAGATACTGTAAGCCCTTGCAAGATGATGTACCTTTTCACCAAAAATCAACATCACGAGTTAAACACAAGAAAGAAAATCCGTACGTAAGGAAGAAAGTTGATGCCTGAGGAAGGTATGTTGCCAAAGAAATTGCCACAGAACTAGGATTCTGAAGGATAGTTGGGAGTGCGGCCATGATTCCAGAACTCAGGGTGACGATAAGGAACCCGTGCTACGGATTGATTGGATGAGTAACGTGAGGTCATTGATGGGAAAGAATAAAGTACTCACAACCACTTGGAAGATGAAGAAGCGGGTCATCAAGCTAAGCTCCAATCCGGTGCGGGTAGGGATACCCTCGAAGCGAGCAAGTAGCCTCAGGACAATGGGAAGTAGCATCATGAGAACCGCAAGTAAAACCGGGGGAAGGATACCCTCAATGATACCAAGGACCACCGGAGGGATTGTGCAGAGCCAAGCAAGCCAGCTCTCACGCACACAGAGACCGTGAATGTTGGATATTATACCTACGAATGCCACAGGAATTGCCCAAAATATGATCAAGGCAGCAGTTGCTGCATAACTAATCACGCGACGAACTCGTTTCTCGTATGGGTTCATGCCGAGATTACCCCACAAGACATCCTGCGGGGAGACTTCGAGATAGCGATCAGCCATGCGATATGGTGCGTGGTGTGCGAGAGCTCCATAAGCCATGTGTGCAGCGATTTGCTGGTTGAATGTGATGAAAGCAGAATTCAGATGCGGGTACGATTGTGCGGGCTTGTCCGATCCACTCGCATCCTCAGTGTCATCCACTTCGTCGGTAACAGGTTCTTGGGAGACAACTTTGCGAGCTTGACGAAGGAGATCAGTCGTGGTAGCGATCTCGCTCCGGCACCAATCAATCGTGTCAACTTCCTGACCGACGAAAGGAAGAGAAAAGGGCAAGAAGCTCAAGGGGAGACGATGAGTGGGACGCTTGGCGTGCGGGACAAGTCTTTCGGCGAGCGTAACGTTACGTTCAGCTTGATCAGCAGGATCTGCAGAATCAGCAGCATTATCGCCCTGCTTCTTAAGTGCTTTGGCACGAAGTTTGGCAGCAGTAGAGAGCAAGGTGTTCTCGGCAGATTCCAGTTTTCCACAGGCTGCAAGGCGGCGATCGTAGACAGTAGGTAACTCCTTTAGATCGCTGCAAGGAAACGGAGTTGTAGTGTGATCAGGTATCAGCCTTACGGGTGACATACCGATTGATCCAGATCTTTTTCACACCACCTGGGAAGCGAGAGTACAGCTCTAATAATGCCTTTTCGGACAGGTATTTAGAAGGAATGCCAGAAACCAATATAGTGTTCGCCTGAGCAGAGCGAGAATGGACGGGATCGATAAGATGGCGTTGCCGGACGTCGATAAAATGGCTCATTTCATGGTTGATATTCCAAAATATCCAAACTGCGAATTATGTGAAGGACTGAATTGAAATTGGGCATGCATGGGTGCACTTACAAGTTGAAAACCAAACGATAAGGATGAAAGCAGCAAATCTTTCTTTATTACCGGATTCGATATTTCCGAATGTGAAGAGGCTCAGCCCAGTATATGAGGCGATGCCATTGTTGACTGAGGTGACGGGTAAAAGCACAATCCAGGAGATGAACCAGATAGGAACAAGGACACGGATCATGACAAGGAGAAATCGGACAAAGAAATAAGCGTCCGGACCATTGACGCGCTGTATATCCTTGTAATTGTCGTTGAAAAGTGTATATGGCCAAGTGAGGAAGCCGGCATTGAACGGCTTGACACGTTCCCTGTAGCACAAAGTGGCGGTCAGAGGCGGCGTGAATGCAACGTGAGGTGGCGCACTCATCGACCGGGGTGACTGTGCGAGGTTCGTAGACGGCCTTGAAATAGGGGCGAAGCAGAGTGAACGCAACGATCTCGATACCGAACACAATGGCGTTGAAAGTGAGAGCAGTCTCAAATGTAGAGGTCGTCGCCGACCCGGCGCTGGAGACGTCCGACCTGAAAGAAGGGTGAATGAAGAACACAAAAATGGAGAGTATCAAAGGCGTACATGGTGGCGAGAAGACAAGGAGCGTCTTGGAAAGGAGATGACTTTGTGAGTTTGTATGCGGGCTGTCAATGGGCTCACTTTCGCTTGCGGTTACCCGATCGGTCGCTTGAACTTATCCTTTTTTGGAAGTACACCGAAGCCGAAGAGGCACCAATCGATGCTCCTCGCTCCACCTCCTCAAACACGGTGTATACATTCTGCCGCACCCATCTGACTGACAGCATTTATCTAGCTTTGTTAAAGATAATAGGATAATTCCCTATGAATTTTCGATAAAGACTCGAGTCTGCGCCATTTTTGATATATTCAGGGCGGTCATCCTGCAGGTCCAGAATGGACACCGTGCTTCTAGCTCAGGGCCACCCTATGAGCTGAGCTGAGCCCACCTGGCCAACCCAACAAATCATACAGCATCCACACCAGACGATAGAATAAAATCCCCTCTTCGACCCCACATGAATTGTTGTTGACGATGCGTCTGGTCAGGTGCATGCTCCACTCTGTTTCCGTTTCAGAGAAATAACAGATGGTACATTGGTTTATCCTGTTGACGTCACCTTGCGAGAGTTTACTCCGTCGGGTCGCAGGCTATGTCAGCCGGTAACCCCTCTTGTCGTCTCGCGCGCCTCGGTCGCGATCGGCACACTCATGGTCGCCAAACATATCCGCTAGCATGTCAAATATGTGGGTCTCCTATTCCAGGAGAACCTACCATTTGGGAAATCACATCGACAACCCTTTGGTGAATCTGTTCGATTTTTTCGGAGAAAGCTCTCGTGATGCTGGTATTCGCGTGTCCACCGGATCCCTCTGGCTCAGGTTCTCTGCCTATCGTGTAGGGTAAGGACACGTAATAGAAATACGTCTTACCCGCCACATCCCACTCGCCAAGTTGTAAATACGGGTTCTATAGCAGAGATAATTGGTGTCTATCAATAAGCATGTAAAGGTATTCGAGCAGCAGGTAGGGGATACGAAATGTGTTAACAGTCAATGGAGGGAGAAAAGCAAGATAATAGGCATGTTAGCCCCGTGTGCGCGGCAAGTAATCCAAATATGGGTTGTAACTCGATAGGCTCTATTTAGTGGGCCATGTCTTGTATAAGACGAGCCCACAAAGGGCGATGGAATAGCCTGACATCCTCTTATCAGTTGGGTAAGCGTGGGAACCAATACTGAAATCGCACCCAAAATTTGTAGTGGCGTGATGGGCGCGCCGAAAAGAAGCACGGAACCAACAATAAGCAAAATGTCCTTGGGAAAAGAACACGTTCAGCACGGCGGTTGCGCAAAACGTGCATGATCATAACCGACCTTGAACACTCCCGCTAGTGTCAGTACCAAGCCACTGCCAGCACCCACCAGGAAGACTGCGGCGACGTTGAGCAAGAACGCTACCAACGCATTAGAAACAAGGATTGCCCAGCTTATCCTGCCAGCGGCAATCGCATAAAACGGTTCAAGCCCTTCTGTAAAGGGAAGAACGAGAAGGTTGATAGCAGCACAGACGGGTGCATAATAGTGCAAAGATACAAGGGGATCCATCTTGAGTCCATGAAGAAGAATCTCAATCATGACCAGACGAGATGCCTCGAACTAGACCCATTCCGGGATTAATCACCGCGTATTAAAAGGAAATGGGGCTATGCGTACAGCGACGGCGGCAGCTTGCGTTAAAAATCCGACGACGTTAAAGTGGAGCTCTCCGCGCGAAGCGAGGGCGACACCGATGGAGATCATGGATACGATCATCCCTAAAGTTCGATTTGGTTCCTTTATTCGACTGATCCATGAGATGAGAAGGATCGCGACAGGTGTGAAAGCCTATTAGTTTGTTAGTGGGTGGAGACGTAAGGCGGACATTGAGCGATGAAACGTGTATGGCTGGTAGAGCGAAACTGACCTTGAGCATCTGGATGTAGGCAATACTGAGATATAGATATGCGGTGTTGCTAAATATCAGACTACCACTGAAGAGGAGTCCGATAGGGAGGATCGAACGCATGAACACTGCTTGAGACACGTGGACGTCCTTGACGCCGTCCAGCAGGTTAGTTGTGCGCTGAAGCACTCTTGTACCGATAGCCTAAATTGCACATAAGTTGGCAGCAAAGAGACGAGAGAGTTGGCTGACAGCAAACGTGAGATGCCATGTGACAAGAAAGACAGGGTAGCGGAATCCGTAGGTGTTGTACACGCGATTGTTGTACAGAATGACAGTAGAACTGAGAACTATCCATACAGGAATGATAGCCGCGGCGGGGATTTTGGCGCGCTGGGGTTTGGATGAAGTCGTGGCGGGGGTCGGGAGTGACAAAGGAGACTGAGGATGGGTGAACGGTGATGGCTCAGCATCAAAGGAAGTGGGGTCTTCGTCGTGTTCTTGTACTTGCAGCTCGACGTACTCGAGCTTTTCAGTAGTGGTGTCCTGTGTCTGCTGGTTCTTTTCGTCCTGGGCCATGGGGGCAGAAAGGAAAGGAGGAAAAAAGGGACGTCGCAAAGGAAGGGAAGGTAATATGGAGGATTTGAGGCGACCGTTCCACGGCAGACTGATAATGCAAGGGCCTGTCAGGTCCGCGTTGCCTTATGGCTGTCAACTTCACGTCAAAGCTCCACAAATGTCGAGTGGAGTGGGAAACAAACAACAAGCCAAGGGCTTTGTGTCTTTTATCTACTTAAATGATCTCACAGAGCTTCCAAGGTCTTCACCCGTCCGTTCCAAACGTGTCTTCAAACATGCTAATATCACTATAGGAACGTTTAGATATGTTTCGAATGCCCGTTACCTTCCGACCTCGTTTTGATCAGCTCGCTAAGATCGCACCGTCCCATTCCGTCGTTCCCGTTTCTCTGCTTACTCGATTTTGCAGATCAGTCGAGATGAAGCCTCGGTATGTACTACCCTGGATCTTAGTCTGAGCGTCACTTTCGCACTATTTACACCAATTTCCCAACTTTCAGCCTGGAAACAGATACTCGTCCTTGAGGTGGCATATGTGTGCCCATCGGAAATTACAGATATTGTCGAACGCAGATGCGTGATCTGCCAGAGGAAGCATGTCGGTGAATCGGAAATGGCAGACTTCCCGGATAATCACCACCCTACGTCTTGGACCCCCTGCAGAGAGCAGTCGTTCTAAAGACTTCTCCGAATCCGAAACTCATTGTGCTTCTGTCGGATATGTCTCGAGTTTACCATTCATGGTCGATTTGTGACTGTCTCATCTTCGCAACCTACTGTAAGAAACGGCTTTTTCTTGGATCATGGGTGCGTGAGATGTGCATGGTATGCCGCGTCCATATTGATTCATGACATTTGTGACGGATGCACCTGTCTCCGTCTTAGTCACTCGCACGGTGTTTCCGGGTGTATGATGACCGCCTGCATGCATGCTTAGAGCCGCATAAGGAGCACAACAGCCCCCATTTTCCGATACGATATCTCATGAGGCAGCTCTGCACGGTGTTATTGTCGCCTATCTCGTGCACAATCTCCACGGGTGGTCTCGACGTATTGGTACTGCTTTTCTTGCGGTCTGGGCGGCCGAATCAACCTGTGGTGTCGTTGGATTAACCGCATAAAAACCTCGAGCGCGCTGATCGTCAACTGATCTTCGCCTTACGTCTATCTTCTTTACAGGTCCCTTGGCTTTGAAACGGGGGGCCTGTCGAGGGATAACCTGTCCACGAATCACACTCATACTATGACGGATTCCATATCACTGTGTTTCAATATGGTTTCCCTGGTCAGTTGATGTTATCAAGGGAAACAATGGTGTGTAACTGACTGCTGCACACGGCCTTGCCTCGACAAGGGTTTAAGTCATGTATATGATTCACGATGGATTGACCATTCATTCTACTAAGTAGTCGTGTTTTTACTCTGCCGGACGTGGTCTGCGCTTTATAGCCATTGGTCCTTCTTAGTTTCTGTCTGACTTTCCACTTGACCGGGTCGCCACACCCCATTCAAGTTGTGTACCTGATGGGGAATCTGGTCAAAGAGTACCGAGCCGTGCAACTCCTTCACCCCATTTGTGTTCAGACGTGTTTGGAGACCAATCAAAGTCTAGTGTGCACTCAACCCGAGAAGAATTTATCCCCATCGATCCTGTTCACGCTTAGGCTGGCTTGTCGTCTCGGATCACGTGAACGCCCGGTTCTCCGAAATCCTTGGTGGTTGTATCATCCCGTGGGATGATTTGACACCCGAACAAGTCAGTGTCCTCGTTTCGGACGAGACTGATGTTGTGAAACAGTCCGACATGGGGCCCATTGCGCGCAGACGTGTGCCAGACACTCACGGACGGGGATGGTACGATGTCCACAAGAGGTGCTTCTTATGCGTGTTTCACATTGTGCAACAGTAAAGATCCCCAATCGGAGCGGTCCATCATGTAATCCAAAACTGCGACCCCAGTTGCGACCCCAAAACGGTCATTTAGAGCCTCCTATCTTTTCCTGTTCGCCGGATCTGAAGTAACCATATCACAAGACGTGGTGCCCGAGGCTCGTAGCGTTTCGAGCTCGACGAAGGAAACAATTTCGTTGCCGAATCACAAAAGGGTTTCTACGCAATAAGCTGACTCTGTACAGCCCGAGCCCACCACTTTTTCGTGCAGAATGGCCTTAAACGTGCGCCCTTGTAAATGCTGTGATGACCCGACCGCTCACGCTCAGCGCTACATGGCTGGCTGTTAATCGGCCTCAGCAATCTCATGGGAATGTCAAGGAGGATCCAGGAATAGGCTCATTAGGTTAGGAACCTAGGAGCCATCTGGCGTCTCGCCCGGGCAGCATGTGTCACCTATTTTCGAAGATTTCTATGTCAATGGGATCACGAGTCCCATGGAATTTGCTTCCAGTGACAACTGTCTCGGCCCACTGGTCCGAGCTCTGTGACGATCTTGGGATAGTAAGCGCATCAAACCTGCCGTCCTCGGCTTTATTATGGCGCTATCTCTCCTTTTCGACCTATTTTCAGAAGACTAGGGCACACATGTCATTTGCACTGCTAAATGCTATGTATTGGCGACCTGACCAGCGCATCAAGCGGGGGTCAGTATACGCCTGTCTGCTGGAAATTCTATTTGCACAATAAGTTCATCCCTTTCAAATGACTGACAATTTGGGTTGATTAATCCGCCAAGATAACAGCTGTAAAGTTTTTCTGTCACGTTGTACACGGTAAGTGAATCAAAAGTCCGTCTTTATCTTCATCCGACATCATCAGTGAGAACTCCATCAAAAAGCACAGCTACGTCTACTCAAGCTCATCGCGATTTTGGAACCACCCTGTGTTGTTGAACGTTCAGGTGCTCCTTTTTCGTAACACTTGAGTCTGAGCTCAATAGGCCTCAGTAACGACATTTGTATCATATCTAGGGCCAGAAAGCTGACATTAGCACTGATTTCCAGAACTTCGAGAATTTCTAATGGCGCCTATCGTTCACAGAAATATAGAATCCCCCATGGTCCGCGGGTGGTCCTAGTGAGAGAAAGACACTCGGGAAGGCAAGTACGAGCCTTCCATGCTGTACCTTGTTCCGGCCAAGACGCTCACTGAGCACAGCCTGAGTTTCCAGATTAGCTGCAGGTTGGACCACGCAAACATATAAAAAGGGAGGCTCACCAGTTTGTATGTGCAACAACACACCTCCTACTCTCAACTGCTCTACTCAGACTCCATTCACAATGTCAAACACCATCTCCAGCGGCATTTACAGATTCACCAACACCGACTTCAGCAACAAATACGTTGCGGATCTCATTCGTGGTGCCGAGTCAGGGCCGATCTGCGGTTTTGGGAAAGTCAACGACAGCGGTAATCAGAAGGTGTGTGTCGTGTTGGATCTTGTGCTGGCAACGGTTGAATATTCACCAATTGGTTTACTAGTGGAAAGTCCAGAACATTGGCAGCGACAAGATCACCATTGAGAATGTTGCTCTTCCCGGCTACTACGCAACCGCGCCCGTCCATTCCAATGTGTGTTTTGAGGCAATATGAAGCTTAGGACTTATTGCTGACTAAGGTCGACCCGGGTGACTTGACAGAACGTTGCACTCATTGGCTCACCCAACCTGACCATCTGGTCTGCCTACAAAGTCAGCAAGGGGGAGTACCAGTGCGTTTCGTACATCATTTTCTATTCTCCATTTCACATAGGGGACTGGCCTATTTTTTTTCTAGGTTCAGGACTGCGGACGGTAAATATGTCTGGGCTCTCTCAAACGCAGGCGACTATGCAGTTGTGTGTATCATTTTCCGTGGTTGAGCGCGGGAAGATAACTCATGTGCATGTGCCCTAGATTTATCTCCAATCACACTCGGTCGATGTTGTTCCGACGGGCTCGAAGTGGAAGGTCGAGGCTCTCTAAATGTAGGGCTGCTTGTCGTCAAGAATTGCGGGCTCTTCCTCCTGCCCTTTTTTCCTTCGCAACTTCGCAACGTGTTTGCAAAAAAAAAAGTAAAAAAAAAAAAGAAGAAAAATAAATAAAAGCATATAAAAAGGGGTTGGATTTGGATGTACAGTATCGAAGGTGCACGTACAAGTTTTGTGTGTAACGTGACAAGGACTCTGTGAACGAAATGAAATGTGTGTTTCTGGGCTGGCGAGCATGATGAGAGGTCTAAAGTAGACATTGATTGCGCAATGCGAAACTTGGTATGTCCTTGTATCCGGAGATGGCTGGAAGTCATCCACTGTTAACAGGAAATCTGTCAATGGCGAGGATTGGTCTCAAGCGCTCCTGACGGGTCTGACCATTGGTCAAAACAGTAGTCGTTCCACTGAAACCAGGTCAAGCAAATCCAGGGTCCTCCATTGCCGGTGTCCTGTTCCACAACAAAGGGTGACCTGCTTTGTGGTGTCAATGATTGAGGCGACGCAAGCGAGGTCCGCACTACCCTCAACACTTGCCCCATCAGGTTGCTTGCCTCTTTTAGAAGGACTAGCAGGTGCGGTAACCCGCGCTTAACAAAGCCTCTTGCTTTGTGACCATGTAAGATGCTGAGACTTGGCGACGATCGGGGTGGTTCGCGGGTGGCATAAGGACATCGTGTCATTACGGTACATCCTTCACATGTTCACATTGCCTTCAACGTGCCTTTTCATCGTCATAGTTTTCTCCTTTCCTTTGTTGTTCGTCCGACGCGTCGCTTTCTCTTAGCTTTGTACGATGGCCTGCATTGGGCCACCGAGTGGCTCAAATATCCAAGTATATAAACCATGACTTCTGTCACTGATAGATCCTTCGTTCTATCCGATCCGACCATCGACATCTGCGTTTGACAGCAGCGTTCTACATGCGGTGGATTATTCTTGTGCCGTGTGGAGGCCCAAGTGCACCTGCCAGACTGCTCTTTGCAGTCTAGCTGGCGCACCTGGACCAGCAGCACAGGCCATTGAAATCGTCGCACATGGATAACTCACCGCACGTGGGCTGCTTGTGCAAGTTCTATCAATATTATCGTTTTGCCCGTCACTTCAAAACCCGTTCCTCCTGTCTTGAATACCGAGTAGAGTACGTCCTACGTGGCTGGTTCCGCTAGGCTCTGGCATCGAGAAGCACTTGCGCGCCGACTTGGACCTGGAGTCATCTGGGAATGGCCCGTTTGCCAGGCGCTTTGCAAATGAGCGATTGTTCTGATGTCGCCTCTCCAACTTCCATACATATCCTCTCCACTAGCATACCGTACCCACCATACGGGACGTGGGAGTGAAAACTGTATTTATTACAGCTTTCACCTCTACGCCCCCTACTGCTCATGTTGCGTATTCCCTGTTGCTCACCAATTATGTATCGTAATGTCCTGAGTGTTGTGATGTTATGTCTGACCATAATAACGTCACCTTGTAGATTTTGAGTGCATTTCCGGATTGAACTGTCCACTCGATCAAGCATGCTTTGCGAAACGATAGAGGTGCATTTATCGACTAGGAGCGTTAAGGGGGGAGTCGTTGGGCTCACCGGTCCCGAGCTCCTAAAACATCGGACAGGCATGCAAGGCTGGCTTTCCTATGCGGTCGGAACAGTCCATTCATCATGTCTGAAGTGCCCGCAAACACGTGGTCATCGGTAACTTGGCAGGTGAAGTTGTCACGCCCACACGCTCCTAAATGAGGACGGTGGCCATATCAGCACCAAAAAGCGATGGAAGCGCATTTGAGCACAACAGTGAACACGTGCACTGGGAACTTTCACCACGCATTTCATCGCTTCCGCCTCGCACTACTCCGCGTTGCCACAGCCCCGCTGCTGCTCCCAGAAACCAAGGTTCTCGAACCCGCGCTTTTCCGTTTGGTCGGCGATGCCACGTCTGGATGCTCCGGTGAACCGGAGGATGCCACTGAGAGCCTCGACGACCGTCGTGCTGGCGTCTTGGCCTCAGATAGCCGCGCCTTCGCCTTGCCTTTGGCCACAACAGGGGGTGCACTTGGTTTGGTTGTCGTGGTTGTCTTTGGCGCGTTAAAGCCCGAGTCCCGAGTCCGTCGTGTGGCGCGCGAGGGAAGAGGCCCAATCCCTTCTTCTTCTTCTTGGTCGTCCGTATCTGTGTTTCCATCAGCGTGCACATCCGTGTGGTCCGCGTCATACTGCTCGTGCTCGTCATGGTCGTTGTCGTCATCTATTAGTGCGCCAGGTATGCTGTGTCTCACGCTTCTGGATGGCCTCGCAGAGCGCGTCGAGGGGCGAGTACCACTGGTGGTTGCCTCCTTTGAAACTGCGCTGTGGTTGAGCGCGAGAAGGACGGGAGGGCGTCTCAGACGGCATCCTCGTGCGCGCGCTTCGCCGGGGCGAATGTGTGGGTGTCGTCTGCAGTACGTGGTCGTCTTCGTCTTCCTCTGTGTCAACCTTTGTATCAATCTTCTCTGGACGCGCCTCATGTTGATCTTCATCGTCTTCCTCTTCTTCCGGGTGGAACGCGCCAGGCGGTGCACGCGATCTGGTAATCGCGGGGGAAACGGTGCTCGTGTCCTGTTTCTCCTCTCTTTCGCGAGAGGGAGAGACGGGAGCGCGACGCGGCGGAGAGATATATGAATCATGCCCGCTTCCTCCCGAGCCTTTCTTTTCCTGCCCGCCTGGATTTCTATTCTGTCCCACGTTTAGACCCCCGCTGAACACGCTGAACCCCAACTCCGGTCCATCGTGATTTTCGTGCATGGTCTCGTCAATATGGTGTACATGGAAGGTGAGGTCTGAAACACCGCTTTTCTCATGCGTGAGGAAGCGTCCGACGTCCTCTTCATCCTCGTCCGTGGCCATCTCTTCCTGTTGGCCCCCACCTGACTCGTCGCGATGGTTCTCTTCGAGGATTTCGACGTCAGATCCCATGCTCACATCTTCACCATCGCTTTCGCCTCTCTGAGCTTTCCCGTTTAGCTTCTGCGCCCGGGAGGCTGGTTCTGCTTGCTTAACAGCGCTGGCGTTTCCAAGCGCACTATTAACGTTAATTGATGCCCTCGGCGCTCGGGCTGAAGGTGGCTTATAAAAAGCATTTGGCGCGTTTTTGGCACTACCAGTAATGTCGAATAGCGAGGTACGGGGAACAGGTTTCGTGTCAGCACTCGATCCGCCCACAGCACTGCCAGAAAACAGTGTCTTAGCTCGTTCTGTAATCACGCCCCTAGTCGCGCTTCCGCCTGAAGCAGACGGGATCGGTGATCCAAACGCCGTAAATTTTGGTGTCGGTGGTGCTTGAAGGCCGAAAGGGGGGCGGGCTACACGCGGCGCAAACGGTGATGCTGATGTCGATGCTGAAAGTGGAGGCTGGTGGCCACTCTTGCCGATCGGCGTCACGGACGCTGGTGGTGCAACAACCGACGATGAAAGCGAACCCGGAACTGAAGGGGCAGGCGACCCCATGCTTGCACCAACATCTTCCCAGCTGGCACTCAAGCTCAACTCGGCCACAAGGGGTTTCCGCGTAGAAGCGGAAGTGCCTTGACCCGGCGTCGAAGTCGACGCGTTGGCGCGTACGCCCATGGCCACCTTGCCGATCTCGTCTTCTAAAAGTATTCGCTCCGCAGGTGAGAGTAGTGCGAAAAGGTCCTGAATGATTGCTTTTCGGTCAATCGCATCGAAAGGCGCAGCACTTCCATGAATGGGGGAGACGGAAGTGAATTGGCGATCGAGTTTGATCGCCTGAAC
>JBBPJT010000386.1:0-26101 GCA_038088895.1 Xerocomus potaroensis | reverse complement strand
TGTTCCTCCGTCATGTATATCACTAAACTATCAACCTTGAGAAGCAAGCCATTGCAGGCCTTCTTCTTGATAGCCTCACCGATACGCAGTGGGTTGGTGACAGTTAAATCGTCACCGACGATCTGAACGTTGCTCTGCTTCGTAAAGTAAGCCCATGAGCTCCAATCGTCCTGATCGAAAGGGTCCTCGATGGAAACAATGGGGTACTTTTTCACATAGTCAAGGTACAGATCAGCAAGTTCTGTCCCAGATAACCACTTCTGGGGGTCGGAGTTGGGATTCTTGAAGTCCAGATCATATTTGCCGTCCTTATAGAATTCGGATGAAGCAACATCGAGAGCAATTTTGACTTTCCCCTCATATCCCGCCTTTTTGATCGCCTCACTCAGAAGCTCAAGCGCTTCCTCGGCGTTACCCACGTTAGGAGCGAAACCTCCCTCATCGCCAACGTTGACAGCTAATGTAGACAAGATAGGTCAGCAAGGTTTAATTAAGTTCATGTGAAGTATTTACCGTCGATACCGTATTTACCGCTGATAACCTTCTTCAAAGTGTGGTATGTTTCCGTACCAATCTTCAAAGACTCGGTGAATGATGTGGCACCAGTCGGAAGGAGCATGAACTCCTGGAAAGCGAGCTTGTTTCCAGCATGGGAACCGCCATTGATAACATTTAGGGCTGGGCAAGGGAGAACATAGGGTGGCTTGACGCCAGCAAGCTCGGCCAAGTGTTGGTACACGGGAACACCCTTCTCGGCAGCGCCAGCCTCGACGACTGCGATAGAGATACCGAGGATAGCATTAGCGCCGTATTTGCCCTTGTTCGGAGTACCATCTAATTTAATCAGGAAATCATCGACTTCCTTTTGTTGAGTAACCTTGAGGCCAGATTTTATCAACTCAGGGCCGAGAATGTCGTTGACATTTGCAACAGCTTTGCTGACACCTGTGAGAGACAGGGGTAATGAGACCATTTAGGAACATAGATTGTATTCGGCCTACCCTTCCCGACATAGTTGGCCTTGTCGCCATCACGAAGTTCGAGAGCCTCGTGAATCCCAGTGGATGCACCAGAGGGAACAGCGGCACGGAAACGTCCTGCAAGGTGCATTAGTCGGGTCTAACTCGTTCTCAGGTATGACGATCACCTTTCGCAGTGTAGAGATCAACTTCGACGGTCGGGTTTCCGCGAGAGTCGAAGATCTGAACGGCAGCGCCTCAGTACAGCAGCTGAAACAGGATGTATGCGGCCGTAGCTTACTTGGCGGGCGTGAACTTTGGTGACGGACATGGTTGAGAGAGCAAAGATGCAAAATTGTCAGCCACGATCATCATTCTTATAGGACAACGCAATCGTCGTGGGAAACTGATTATCGTCCGCACCAAGTCCACCAAATGCTTTGTGCACCTGACCAGAAAGGTAGAAAAGACTCATGAAACAATCAACCAACGGCCGGTAACCACAGCGGGAGGAATCGCGCTCGAGGCATATATTTTTGTACACCCAAAAGCTTTCGATTTTCGGTGTGAGTATGGCAGTGCACTTCAAAATGAGGTCCAGAACGGTACTGTTAGTAACCTGTCTAACGACGCTTCCGACCCTCGCCTTTCTTGCCAGCCGGTAATGACTTGAGCAGTGCGGCCTTTCCACGATTTTTATTCTTGACGTTTGTGTGCGTGTAAAAGTTCTCAGCTCTTTTCTACCACAGGTGTGAATAGGATATGAATATAGAATGAGAAGCAGAGTTACCTTGCTGGTTTTCACCCGAGCCACTTTCTTGGGAACCACAAGAGGCTCTTTATTCAAAGACAAGTCCTCTACCGTATGACACGATCAGTGAATAAGAATGACGCAATTGCAGGACTGTCCACCTTTAGCAGACTGTACAACCGTGCTGGGGATGGTGCCGTCCATATTTTGGTGACCCTCCTCCTTGAACACGTCATTCCATGACAGTTCCGGATCGGCTTCAACATCGGATGTACCCTCCGATGCCCGTTGTTCCTCGATAGCAGAACCCCCATCCGATAAAGCCGCTTCGTTAGCTCCGATATCACCCTCCATTGACCGCATATCCTCGGCGAGGAAAGCATTTTTCTGTATAATCGACTTGAGATTCTGTCTGACACTCACGATCTCGTTTTCTTCTTCTTTCTCTACTGCTCTCGCCTTGCCTTTACTTTCTGATTTAACTCCAACTCTGTTGAGCTCCTCGGGTCGTTCAGGCGGTGGGACGAAAAATGGTATGCGACCCCGGACCCAGTCGGTCAGCATGATCTTGGCGACACCATCGACGTCCGGCTCTCCGCCTTTGAGAAGTCGACCCTTCATCTTTGCCAGTGTATTCAAAAACTCTTCAGGGTCCCACCCACGGGTCGGGTCGTGCGGATCAGAAAGGGGAACATCATATGTTCGGGAAAGATAGAGCGGTTTTACACGTTCCATTAGAGCGGGAATATGGTCAGATGGTGTGGGTAAAGCCTCGACTCGCACCACGCCTTTGAGAACGGTCGAGGTTTGTGAATCATGTGCAGATGTGGGTACAATTCCAGGGCAATCGATCAGATAAATCCGCCGAGTTAGTGTGATGTATTGCCAGACCTAATAAAGAAAAGATTCATGTAATATTTAGCCGAGATGCTGAGAGGAAATGACGAACGAACTTTGGTTTCTCCTGGAATCGGTGCGACGCGACAAACTTTTCCACTTTTGAGGGTATTTATTACACTACTCTTACCGACGTTGGGGTAGCCAACAAAGCCCACGGAAATTTGCTTTTTGTCCGAATGAAGCTGTGAGAATTGGCGAAGGAGTTGTATGAGAGAACCCTTTCCGAAGGAGTGATTGGGCGATGCATGAAAAGCGATTGTAGGGTATCTTGGAGTAAGGTGTTGTATGTATCTTGCCTAGAAGGAAAAGGTCAAGTCTTTCGATCAATGCCAACAAACGCTCGAACGCTTACGGTAACCCAATTGGGCACTAGATCGCACTTATTGATAACCAAGACAACTTGCTTGTGTGCCTTTTCCTTCTTTAAGTAGTCTAGTATCGACTCGCACATGGTACCAAGCGGATCGCGGGCATCCAAGATGTGCAAGACAACATCTGAGGAATCTATCACCTTGTATAATTCTCCGTATATGCGCCGTGAGGTCCCTTTTGAGAATATTGGTTCAATGTAATCGGCATGCACTGGTTCGAATTCTCCGGAAAGAATTTGCTGGGGATTTTCTGTAGGCTTTGTTAACGCAGAAGATAAAAAATGAGATTGAGACTGATATACCTGAAGAATTGAGTGCGGGATCCTCCGACTGTTCCGCTGCTGCCGTGCCAAGTTTACTGAGCTCTTCGAACGTTCCAACGTCGAGCCTCGGTCTCTTTCGCTGTGCCTTAGGACCAAATGTCTCACTAAATGGCTCCGTTTCAACAATATGTGACCGCTACGTGTTGATGCGTTCAACTCATGTAGATGAACCGTAGAGAAAGCTCACCTTGCGAATATTCGGGTTAACCGCGTCGTCCAAAAGCGCCATGGGAAGCTTATTTCGGCGCAAAAGAACCGAATACGGGTCATCTTTTCTGGTGGAAAGACTCGACCTGAAGTGATCGAGCGCAGTCTGTGAAATCACCCTTGTGTTACCTGGCGATTTTTACCCGTTCATTCTTAATGATCCAACGATAGGAGGACTAATCCGACACTTGAACACGCACCAAACCATCGCCTATCGGGTTGAACGCGCCCTGGTTTGGCTTCGCTTTCTCCTTTCTGGAAAGCGGCAGCCTTGATAATGTTTCCGTCCTTGTCCCGAACCGCCTTTCCACCCGTGAGCATCTTCGCTCGGGCGACCCGCTTTGCATTGCGATAAAAGTTCTCTCCTTTAACTTTTTTAAGAGACACGTCCTTGGAAGAGGAAGAGCGCGTCTTGGATGAAGACCCTGCTCCACGTTTTTTTGTCGATACCATCGTATGAGCAGACGGATGTAGTGATTCAGAAACTTGCTATGCTTTCCCACGCGCACATTTGCACAAAAGACTAAGAAGCGGAAGAGATCATGGTATATATCAGCAGATGAAGCAGAAAGAAGAACATTTCTATGATGTGATCATTAATCCTGTACGACGTTCCTTTCGAAACTAGTAGTAACAACCAGTCGCCGAGCACGCAGAGCTACCCATAACATCTCGCATCCACCCTGGCACTACTCACTTATACAAGAATCTTGAATCCTAGGGGTATCGAATATCTTGATAAAGCCTACTCAGGAGCATTTCGTCCGTACCGGAGTGGCCTGGGTCTTGGAAGTGTGGATGAGTGGATTTCGTGTGCGACGCCTACCTCACCGGTTGTTGGACTTGGCAGAGTTGGGATATGGTCTGGTCGGGGGCAAGCCGCTGAACGCTTTTTCCTACCCAAACGATATACTTGCAACTCAGTCTGGTTGAAGAGGGCTCATCAGGGAGAGGGGCACAGCACAATAGAAAATGCAATGAGAGCCACTTGCTGATGTGGATAGAATACAACTCAGCCAGAGATACCGACAAGCAAGATGAACATTATGTTAAACAAGATGTTTCTGGGGCAAAAGCACACAGATACAAAAGCGCTGGATACATGGGAATATGTTCCAGATTGATGTCGACATGCCGTGTCCTGCAAAAGCGTCGATACGACACTTCCTAGTCTGGTGAATGCTCTTGAGAGGACAGGACTTGAAACGTAAAGTCACTGGCACTGTCGTCGACGGTAGAGTGGTCTACATCGCGCAGCGTGGCATTCTCCCTTGTGAAAGGGAAAAAAAAAGACGGAGTGCTTATATACTCTTCAGCTGCAATTTCTCACGGTACTCCCGAGGTCTACAGCACACCCAAGTTTTATTCCGCTATTCCATGCTCAGGTCCTGTGTTACCCAAGGTGAGTCATCGCGGTCGACATGAGGGAGAGACGTCCTTATTGGTTACTCGTCTAGCTTCCCGCTGTCGTACATCCTCAAGCCGGGCGGAACTGCATATTTCTGCCATCTGTCGAGCCAGACCCCAAGCTCAAAAGAAAACAGTTTCGAAGCTACAAGCCAAGGTAGATCGCAAACACGTCAAAGACGCAAATCGTCTCTACGTCGTTCTCGGTTCCGAGTACAATAAGGAGGACAAATGGATAGGATGTGACCTTCAAAAGACCATCTTGACTCAAGACGCTGTTCACGCCCCAGACCCGGGACCTCGCATTTTACAGCTTCCAGAGGGAGAGCTGCACATGCCGGCCAATCTCAGCTTTGGTATCGAGGGAGGAGAAGAGAAGAAACTCCTTTTTGAGGTTCTGCCTACCTTGACTGTTCAGAGGGACGTGTCCACATTCAATAGTGACACTGTAGAGCGCACGAGAGCGGCCATGAAAGAAGAGGTGCAAAAGGCTAACATGTTCTCCCGACTAGTAGACCTTAGGAACGCAAATGCAAAAGGTCTCGCCTATGAGAATCGAAGACGCATCATTGCAGCCTTTTCGACACCCGAGCAACCAAATGACACAGGTCGGCCAGAGGTACAAGGTACAAGTTCGACTTTCGTACCCTATTTCGACGTTTACCCGATTGTCCGACAGCCGCGCTGATGACACTTCGGACCCGTAATCTGTGGTCCCATCTACTTCAATTCCGAAAAGATGTAGCGAACCGGAGAGCCTTGCGCCAACTTATTCACGATCGAGCTAAAGTCCTTCGATATCTTAAGCGTCTAGACCGGGATCGTTACGAAGCAATTCTTCCGCGATTGGGTCTAGACAAGGGGAGTGTGGAAGGGGAGTTGGTGATTTAGCTCAACCGTTCACTCGGGATACGATGAGCATCCTATTTTCCTGGATCAACATTTGAACGCTAAATCGCTATATATTGGAATCCTTCGCAAAGTTCAGAGCATCTCATCTCGATGAATTAATAATATATTGGGCATTGGGGACATGCAAGGGGACCTCAAAAACACAGAAAAAGACTCATGTCTTTAGCCTATTTTCTCTGATTGATGTGAAACTTAGAACGAGGAATTAGGCGCAAAGCCTTAGCAGGGTTGGCATTATGATAGCGTTCCAATATGGACTCGTAGCACAATTGGGGAAGGTACAGTAACAAAATATCGAGAACGTAATTTACAACAGACCAATATCGTCAGGATTAAACCATTCTCGAAAATCAGCTTCAAAATCAGTGTAACACGGGTCAAACATGGGGCTAGCTATGTGAACTGGTCTCTCCAAGGCGAGAGTAATCTTTAGGCAGGGCATGCGAGTCTGACGACCCTGCGGGGCTTCGTAGTCTCCATAATAATCTTGGTTTTCTCGAGGATCCGAGATTCCGTGTCTGGGAAACACATGCTCAGACACTCTGGTATGCGCTGTATGAACGACGTTTAACTTACGAAAGACTTAGATGAGCCTTCATATTAGAAATTTCCCTGCACTCTGATTCGTCTGGGAGATCCAAACAGTGTGCACAAAGCCACACCGCTTCCTCAGTGGAATCAAACATCTCATCCATGAAGCTTTGAAACGAGAAGGGCGAACCATTAACATGATTGTGTTCCTCAATATCCACGATGTCCTGCACAAGGTCATCTTCAATCAACTTCCACTTAATATCTATCCTGCCTGGATGAGCACGACAATTGTGGGCAACCTAACCATGCGTCAATCAAGGTACAGCAAGGGTTAAAGAACTCACCGCGTTACGCCAACTAAACACGGACGCTTCGGCTTCGTCCAACTCGTCATGCGACCAACGGAGGCATTCGAGACAAGCCAGCCGGTGATTCAGTTCGTCCATCTCAACAGCCGTCATCGCCTCAGGGTCCAAGCCACATGCCACGATGACATTCGCAGCCATCCGGCTGGCCTTTTCGTCGACCTGCAGGAGATGACCATTCCACCGAGTACGATTGCCCGCTGTGTTATATTGCTTGGTAGGATCCTCACTAGGCTGATCCCAGCTGAATCCATGTTGCTTTGTCAGGCAATGGTGTCCCAGAACCTTGGGGAAAAACAGAGGATTCGACCTCATACGTGGACGAGGGCCAAAGCCGAAATTGAATGGATCAAACAAGTCATCTTCTGACGAAGTAGAGTCGGTGTCAGAGCTAGAATCAGCACCGTAAAGACCATATGAGATACCAAACCGAGGGTTGCAGCTTTTGCAATTAAAGACCATAGTGGCCAACGAAAGATTTTGAGCGATCTGAAAGTCATCCGGAATGGGTGGCTCGACAGCCTTGGCCTTCCCTTTGCCGGTGGGGTCTGCAGAAGATGAACTCGTAAGGCCGCCCACTAATGTAGAACTTGTGGTTTTGCTCTGGAGGTGCTGAGCGTGGGAGTGCAGAGAATCCCTGACTTTTTGGACAAGATCTCCAAGGACTCGAGCTCGCCATTCACCAACAAGGTCATTCATCTTCTCCACGACTGGGGTAAATGTTTCTTGGGTTACCTGAATCTCGGTAGGGAGCTCAAGGATTTCCAAAACCTGAGGGATGGAACAGAAGTCCACAGGCTCGGGCATCACATCCGTAAAAGGGAGACGCGAAATCTTATAAGCACGAAGGATAGATACCGCAATTCTCTTGCGTGTAATGATCAGAGCCTTGCGTTCGCGCTCGAGACGTTGAGATTTCATGTGTTCCATGTAATTGACCATCACATTCTGAATGTTGGCCCAAACTAGACCAAATGAGACAGATTGAGTCACCAAGTGCGAGATGCACCTACTACGAGATGTCAAGCGAGCCGGTTTCTTGACCAGTACATGATGAGACAAATCATCACAAGAAGGAATACGTTCGATTTCAGGTCCCCAACCAAGTTCAGTTAGCTTCCGGATGATACTGTGTCCTATTTAACTCGCTCTGGTGGGGGTGTACAGGGTTGGACTCACCCCTCTTTTCTTTCGCGCCGGAGATCGTCAAGATGCTCCGAGCGATCTTTGGCCCGGCTAGCAGCCCAGGTTTCGAGCAGAGCACCGTGCTGTCACATCCTCATCATGAACGACCCTACAGCGGACACGTGGAATTTGAATTACTTTTTCCATTTGAATGACCAAAGCTTGGCGTTCCTTGACAAACTTGTCGAGCTCCTCAGAGTCAGAAAAGGATGCCCTCTTCGACTGAAACTCCTGCAGGTCATTGAAATAGTAGGACGGGCACCCTCGCTCTGCCGGAAATCGGTGAGCATAAGAAAACAGGGAACTAAACTTACTCACTGCCATATTTACTAGGGACACACCTATATGCAGACCCCACGAAAAGTGAATGCTCTCCAACCATGCTATGACAGTGATGCAGATAAAATAAGCTGGTAGAACGTCAACACTCACCATGCTTTAGCGCATTTGGCACAGATACGCCGCGCAATCCGCCAGTCAACTGACCGAATGTTTGGAGACAAGCATTCCTAGGGCGTAATCAAGGTCTGATGGCAGGGTAGAAAAGGCAGATCTAACATGACAATGCGTATCAAAGACAATATTTGCAAACTGGGGTTCGCTCATATAGGGAGGACAATCGGGCAAGTAAGGCACGTTTTTGCGAGCAGCTATCCAGATCGAAACGGATGAACGATGCATAAGCATCCGTCTAAATTGTTTGGTAGTGCGTGCAAGACGCAACACATCCAATGGCATGAGATGCCCAAGTATCTAGGTTGCCAACGGTCTGCTCAGCATCCACTTAGGATGAGTCAGGGGCATACCTCAAATAAGATATCCATGGGCATTTCCATGAGGCCAGCAAGTCTGCCTGTGACCCGACTCCATAAGGGTCTCTTAGCTTTGACCGGATCGGCCTGAGAGGTCTCAGTGTCATCTGGCCCATCCGAGATACGCTTCCTCTTCCTCGAGGCTGGCTTGATAACATCGGCAGCAACTGCGTGCTTCGTGTGGTTATCGTCTGGGGTTTGTGCGGACTCGGAAATGTGAGAATGACCCCGTTTCCTGGGAGCCATGAGGAGCTGCGATGGTATCTCCAGTATCTCCAGTATAATGTGATGGTGGTAGGGAAGAAGGAAGTGTCCGAGCGGAACCCAATTTACAGAGGGACCCCTGCACTGGGTTTACCTCGCGGCAACTCCCGGTAGGAAGCGCGCCGACCAGCACGTGCAACAAGAACAGCACGGTTGTGGTGTGGTGCGTTGATCACTTGCCAGGACGTGTAGAGCTCATCGACAATGGCGACGGTGAACATACAGCAGTTACTGCTCGGTACGCTTTCGACCGATGCAAACATCAGGATCGCAGCCGAGCTCAAGCTTTCTGAAGTACTTCAACACCCAGGCAAGTCTCATCGCGACTGACACGCTCTCATCGGTTGTCATCTTGACGCGTCTTTAGAGGCGGGGTTGGCACTCTCCCAACTTGCACTCTCCCAAAACATGGAAATTTCTCTTCGGCAGATGAGTCTTTATGTCTTCGTTCCCGAGACCGCGCCTGACAGTCGCGTCTCGTATACTCTGCAAGTATTATTCTCAGAAAATATGTCGTCCAGCGATGGTCCCCCTATTTCCCCCAATTCAGAGGAAATGCCCCACCCGTCGAGGTAGACCTGTGCTCTGCACCTAATCTTGGTTGACACCTCTACAGATAAAGGCGCAGATCCGTCAAGCCATCTTCAATGGGCTTTCGGATCCAGATCGAAAAATTAGATCATTGAGTGTCTGTAGTCACCGTCGGTGCTTCGCTGGTCATCGATTTGACGCCAAAATACAGGCACACGTGCTATCTTCAATTGCTTCGTGTGATTGGCCGGATGAATATCCGGACCTGCTCAATGCCCTCATTGAACTAATATCATCCACCTCGCCCGACTCTGTCCATGGCGCAATGCAAGTATTGACCGAGTTCATCAAGTCAGAGCTTACGGAAGACCAAATTCTACCTGTGCTCCGTCAATTATTACCGGTGCTTCTTGTCATCTTAAATGATGCGCAGGTAAAATCCATCTTTCTGATCGGTCCTATTATTCAAAATTTGCACAGACACACAGTCCCTTGACCCGTTCACGGAGTGTGTCCGTCTTCAGTCAATGCGTTACTGCGCTCTACATGGTCAAGGAACAACATCCCCAGGCTGTGAAAGAGGCCACAGAGAACATTCTCCCAGTTTGGCTTGACACGTTCAAGGAAATCCTAGGATATCCAGTCAACGATACGTTGAATCAATCTACTTGGGATGGTCTGACTGTTAGAATTCAAGTTTTCAAGGTGAGCCCATGGGCGAGGACAGAAATACGTTATCACTGACAACCCATGGTTTCAGGCATTAGATATCATCCACACTGCATTCCCCCGCGGTTTGAAAGCCTACCTTGAACTATTTTTGGATTCTTCGCTCTCTCACCTTCAGGGCATATTCCCTGCCTATGAGGTTTACTACATCAACGCGATCGAATCTGTTCCCGGGTCAACTGAAGATGAGGATGTTGAACTTCCCCATCTCATCTGCCCCTTGTTTGATCTCGTTTCCAATATTGTGCGCGGAGGAAGGGCGAAACAGTGGCTCGACTCTCAAAACCAACCCCACAACCTCACCAATCTAGTTGGTGTAATCTTTCGATTTGCTCAGATGACCGCGGAGGACGTGGGTGCCTTAGTTTCTGCAACATGGGAAATAACATCGACTGATCGTGTACAGGAGGAGACTTGGGCAACAAATGCGAATGCTTTCGTTGCTCAAGAGGAGGACGAAACAGAAACTTATGGCGTTCGGATCGCAGGACTTGGATTATTGAACGTGCGAGACTTATCCTGCCTTCACCGAATTGATGTGATAGTCGCATGTAGACTATCTTGGGTCGCTCACCAGCAGAGGCTTGCATCACATTCCAGGAAAATCTGCAACAAATTATAAGCTCAAGTCAAGCCATCCGGGAAGTCCGGTCGTCATCATGGTCAGTATACTTTGGTGGCCTCGGAATAATGGACTCATTCATGACGATAGGTGGAAACCCTTGGAAGCTAGCCTCGCGGCCATTGGCTCTCAAGCAAATGACGTTCTCGAATGCATTGAGGAGGCACAAGAGTCCGGACGTCAAAAGCCCCTTGATATTGAGCAGCTGCTTGCAAGCGTCATACCTTCTCTCCTTAATCAAACTGGTTCGTAGATGTGTCTTTACTTCTACCTCCTACTCATGTTATCTGCAAGAAACCCCATTTCTACAAGGACGAGGGTTCGTTTTCGCGAGTCAGTTTGCTAAGCTGCTGCCCTTGCAGATGGCCGGACAATACCTTGAGGCAGCGATGCATGCCATCGAATCCACTACTTCTAGTATGCCCGTCAAGCTTTCTGCTGTGAAAGCGGTACACAAGTAAAGCAAATCCTGCGTTTGATCATCCGTCAGGCTCATCTGAATCTGTGCAGTTTCTGTCAAGGAGCAGAGGATTCTGCCTTGAAGCCATACGTAGCCAGGATCGCCCAGGACCTCGGGCCCTTCTTACTGTTGACTACGGAAGACACACTCTCCTTGGTTCTGAGTACTATGTCGGTGGTGCTTGACATTGACAAGGCATCGTGGCTTACGACGGATTTGGCAAACTCGCTTGTGCTCGCAACCCTGGAAGTATGGACAAAGAATAACAAAGGTTTGTCCAGACAAACAAAAACTGCACATGAAATAACGATCCTGTCATAAGATCCCATTTTCCTCTCAATTTTCACTGATATCCTTGCCTCACTTGCAAAATCGTCCGCTCCTGGCGTGTACGAGACCGTCGTTAAGCAAGCACTTCCAACCCTTTGCACTGCAATTACGACGGCAAAGCAAGAGGAAACATGGATTACTGGCTCAGCGATCGATCTTGTTTCGAGTCTCGTCCGTGGGACCCCAGAAAGCGGTCTGGGGAATGGTTTCTTTGCGCTTCTCGCTCCAAGTCTTTTTGTTTGCCTTAACGGTGCTGAGGACAGAGATGTGTTGCAGGTGTGTGATTTATCACTCAACTGGCAGATAATTAATGCTTTGTGGTGGATACTAGAATGGGGTTATTTGTCTCACTTTGATTGTTCGGAAAGATTGTTCTCAAATTCAATCATGGCGTGACCCTTCCGGACAATCCGGCCTCGGACACATCCTGAAGTTGATCGCAAAGCTCTTACAGAATGAGGATGAGTCAGGTGGTCTTGTCATTGGCGACTTGATTATCCACGTCCTGCGCCGAGCAGGCGATTCGGTGCTCCCTGTGCTTCCGGAACTTCTTCACGCGATGGTCGAGCGCATGCTTACCGCCAAGACAGCCACCTTCTTACAGAGTCTCATCATTCCGTTTGTGTTCTTAATACACAACCAAGCGAATACAGTACTAGAAATGCTTGAATCGACAATCATCCGAGATCGCACCGCTCTTGATATCCTGATTCAAACGTGGTGTGAGAACGCAGAGACATTCCAGGGTTACTGGCCAACAAGGATCAGCATCCTCACTCTGTCTCAGCTTTATGTATCTGGTCGCCCCAGTTTGCAGAATCTGCTAGTCAAAGGGGATATTATCATCAAGCCTGAAACAAAGAATGGTGAGTGCACTTGTTTTGCGGCGCCAGATCATTGGGTAGGTTTTGACGGTCAATCATCGTAATGGCGCCGTGACAGTCATAATGACGAGATCGCGGACAAAGATAAGTAAGTATAACTTCTCTCACCTGCTTGTGTCTCTTCAAGTGCGGTTCTTACCTGTTAATTTTTGACCATTCAGGCCCCCACGAGTTTACATCTGTGACATTCCCAGTCAAAGTACTGAAGTTACTGGTACATGATCTCCGTTCGAAAACTGAATCGGTCTCTTTCCCCGGTGGAGAGGGTTTCGTAGACAGTGACGACGAGGACGAAGAGTGGACAGAGGAAGAGCAACAACATCAAGGCCTCAAAGCAGATGAATTTGCCTTCCTCTCTGAGATGCTGGGCCCACGCGGCGCCAATCTCGATAACGATGACATTCTTGATGATAACGATGATGAAGACCTCAAGAACGATCCTATCTCCCAGATTGATGTGAAGGTTGTAACCTGGTTATCTGGGCTCATGGGACAATGCTGATGCTGATGTAGGACCACATCATCACATTCTTCAAAGACTGTGCGACAAGAAATGTCAACAGTTTTGCTACGAATGTTGACCAATTATCCGCTGAGGAAATACTTGCCATGCGCCAACTGGTGGGACAGTGAATCGTTATATTTTATGAATCGCCATTCGCTCGCCGTGCGAGGTGGCCTCTCCAGCCTGTATTATACTTTGGGAATGTACTATTGTAGCGATGATCACTGCAGCGTGGAACATCACATTCACCGGGACAACTGCTACGCATACGAGCGGATGGACCAGGGCGAATCTTTAGCGTCTCCCAGGGTGACTACATGCTTTCACTCCACTATCACTCCGAATATTGAGAATATTGAACCCGACCGCGACCATTCCCACTCCTCGCACCCCATGACATGGACCCTGTTCACAGTGACGTCCAGTGACCTGGTCATCCCGTACACCCGTGTAACCTGAATCACATTCTGAAAGGGTTTTCAGGGATTCTGGCACCATCCTTTCTTTCTCGTTCTTGATGTTCAGACTCACGGCAAGCCATTTCGAACCCAGGGACCCAAAGGGCGACTTCGCACGCATAGATACTCATGATAAAACTTTTCCTCCCAGCTGACCTTGATCATGTCTCTTTTTTCGAGATCCATGTTACTTTCTCGGGATGGCGTACAAGGCACACCTCTCGGCTGAATAGAAGACGGTGGGACGTGGCCGGGCCCGGCCGGCCGCAGGGTCACACGCCAACATCCTGGTTTTGCTGTCCGAACCTCACGAACTTCCAAGTTCCCTCCCCCCCGGTGTAGTACGACAAGGTACGGTTGAAATGACCTTGTGCCTCCAGGGTGGCAACTCGGTGGGCATTTGCACACCAGAAAAAAAAGCTTGACAAGGGCCCCAAGCCATTCACGAGACTAACACCGTACCGTCGGCGGTGAACACAAACAACAAAACCGGTGTGTTCTCTCACGACCCTGACAAGTACAATCACGTTATGGAGCGTCCGGGAAATTGACTTTGACAACGGGCGGCCCTCAACAGCTTTTTAACCTTTCGCAAAGAAGACCGTGCGAAAGCGTATTGAATCCTTGCTGACATTTCGTGGAATGGTTCGATCAATTAAAGAAACAATCCCACCAAGTGAGACACGATCCCTGCAGGGCAGTTCCTCCGACCAGTTAGGGTACACTCGAGGTATAGACTAGTTCGTACAAATGAACAAATTAAATGCATGTGTGCTACTCAGACACCCTCCCTACACAGTAGTTATTTATGGTGTGCACAGGCATCCATTTCCCCCAGATAAAAATACCACCCAGATCTTTTAATGGAAAAAATCAAAACAGTGGATGTGGGACCCCCCTTTTGATGACGCCGGTGATATATGCCGGTTGATATTCGTTGGAGAGACCTTCAAGTGGCCTTTGGTTCGTCTCTTGAATGAACATCGTCGACAAGACACCAGTGAACATCACAAAAGACAGCGCCTGAAAACTACGTTTCGAACACGGAAGTGTCTCAGACACAACACACGACCATTGAGATGTTTGCATCCAAACACTCACACAGTTTGTACAGCTTCGATGCTGTTCAGTAACGGGTGGCCAAGAGCGAGCTGCGCAATAATCACGCCGATTTTGCCGCATGCCGCAGAAATACCGTAGGCAGTGGCTCGATAACGGGTGGGAAAGAGTTCCGCTGGAATGACAAACGTGGTCGTATTTGGGCCAAAGTTTTGAAAGAAGTTGGTGAGGCAATACAGGAAAATAAAGGCATACTGGCCCGGAACTGTGGTGTTCAGGGGGACATATGCAAACGCTACAGTGCGAGATGTGAGCTCGTCGACGGTGGCGTGCGACAGAGAACATACCCATGGTTAGAAAGAGGATGGTCAGAACAATGAAACCCATCATTTGAATCGACTTGCGGCCCCATGAGTCGATGAAAATAAAAGATGTCCAGAACCCGGGGATGTATCCTCCGACGGCCAGTATCAAGCTACCGATGCAAATTCTAAGGAGACTCTGATAAACGTCAGTGGGAGTATTTCCGCTGACTTTACCAAAATCGCTGTACGTCAAAATAGCGGAGCTATTAAGGGCAAGACTTGAAAAGGGGATCTTAAGCCGTATCAAGACATGTATGCAATCATGATTTAAGCTCGGCACTCACGTCGTGTGCGAACCAGGAGTAAGCTGTGCTAACCAGGTTTCTCAGGTTTTCTCGGTTGGAAAAGTATCTGACAAAATCCGAAAAGGATGCTCGAGGGGCCAACACAACTTGTTCCTCCTCCAGGCCCTTGAATATAGAATATCGCCTGGCTGACACGGTCTGGTTGATATCACGGCTCGCCCGAGTAACATTGCGCACAACATCCATGGTAAAACGGGGTGTCTCTGGAATAGTAATGCGGCAGTAATACGCGACGAGTCCAGGGATACACCCAAAGCCAATGAGGAGACGCCAAGTGTAGTCAACTGGTTCGGCACTCGGATAGCTGGTGTTCAGAATCGCGTTTTTATATGCAACGACAACGATTATTCCAACAAGACTCGCAGCTAACGTTGACTCGTCAAAATTTGACAACCGAAAAATTAATGAGCGCACCAAGTTGGCCCCAGCCTTGTGCCGCAAAGACGGCGGTCATGAGACGACCACGGGTCCGAGTAGGAGCGAACTCGGACATAATGATAGCACTTGTAGGATAGTCGCCTCCGCAGCCAACCCCCATCTATCAGTTCGTGACATCGTGCGAGCCCTCCCGGAAGAAGTTCTGAAGTGCTCACGATGAAACGCCAGAGGATGAGAATCGCAATGGTATCAACAGCATGCGCGGGACCGGTAAGGGCTTGGCCAAAGGTGGCAGTGACTGTTATGACAAGCTCGGCACCGTCTTTGATTAGGTAGTTGGCCAAGAAGTCGCATAGGCCATAATCCATACTCACACATCCGCCTGCGGCCAAGGATGTCCGCAAGCCCGCCGAAGATAACTTGACCGAGCAAGTTGCCAATGGGGGCGGCAACTTTTAGACCTGTTGACAACCATGGACTGAGATCACCTGTGGAGTACGATACGTGAATACGAGGAAACAGACGGAGAAAGAGGACACGCTGCCATTTTCGTTCCCATAGACGTAGCCCAACATCGAGACCATGATATTGACCGCGAACATATCGTATCTAGAAGGAATCAGCATATATGTCACGAGATGGACGGATAGACTTGCGCATCTGTAAAAAAACCGACACCCGCAACGAAACATATCTTCGCATGTGTCCAACTGTAGAACGATGAACGAGAGGCAAAGAATGACATACAACGGATCGTCGTACGAAAATTGTGCGTTGTCGACCCGTTCCAAAGACCTACGGCGGCGCTCGTTGAGGACCGCTATTTCATTTGCCTCATGGATATGGGATTGGAGACTCGAGTTTCTCTCGAGGATCCGCTCAGCGCTGTAGACCATTCGAGATTACTGACGGAGATGCGGCAAAAGAGTAGGCAGGAACGAAAAAGTAAAAAATGATGACAAGTCTTTTAACTCACAAGGGCATTACAACCGCGCGCGCTTCCTTCCAGGATAATGATTGGTCTGGACACTGCACATTCGTCGATTTGCATTGCCGAGCTGATGATCTTCATTCAGCAAGGTGGCCCTTCCCATCCCATGATCACTGATATTTGGTCATCCCACCCCATCCCTGATGCTGGAGGATGATAGAGGCTGTTATTCAGGTACGGTTAACAAAGTGATGGTGTTAGCTGCTGTACTGGTCGGCTGCTCCAAACGCAGTAACGCCTGTGTGGGCATCCTCAAGGGTACTAGTAAGGCCATGCTCACGGATCTTAGCGTGGGTGGTGTTCCCACCGCTTGTCGTACTACCCCTGAGTAATGAAGACTTGATTAGTTGACAGTTTCGCGTCTAAGCTGAAAGACCCGATTCACCGCAAATCGGGCCGTCCTAGTTTGCGTCGAGTTGGTTTGGGCAATCACCCACAGGGCAATCACAGCCAACCTGCTGAGAAGCATTCACCAAACTCGAAAGAATGAATAGCGTGTATACTGACGTGACCACGCTTAACTGCGGGTTGAATTCAATTCTTTGCCAGGCACTGAACCCAAACAACAGCCCGAGCTTGAGCACTCGCTGCAAATGATGGCGAGGGATGACAGTCAATGATATTTTCGGATTAGAGCTGGGATGTTAAAGCTTGCCGGGGGAATTTCCAGGGCCCGCTGAGACCGTTCGCGCGGTCGAGGACACGACGGACCCGCTTTCATCTTTACGTGCACATTTACTATGGAGGCATTCGGAAAGACTGAAACGCGAGGTAGTCATGTTTGAGGTTGGGGGTATACACCGACAGATAATTGATACAGATAAACTCGTTTAAAACCCGTCCTTGCCCAAATCCCACTCTCTAACGCTCCCCTTCTTCTTGTATTCAATTTCCATGATGCTATCACCACCTTCGCTGTACTTCTTGACTCTGGATGTCGGGATCTTCTTGTCATTCATGTTGAAGCCCAGCTTCTCTAGCCTCCTCTTCTCTTCTTTGTCCTCTCGACGTTGGCGTAATAGCTCCAACATTGCATCCCAGGCTTCGAATTCCGAATCATTGACAAGTCCCGTTTTGGGCACAGTAGGGACGGACAGAGAGGTAACGTCAAGACGAGGGTCGTATGAATCCTCAAAATATTTGTCCATTTTTGACGGGAGAGCCGCGGGTGGAAGTGGCGGTGGCGAGACCGAAGGGGAGCGAACGGATGTGGACGACACAGGACGGCCACGTAGTCGGCGGGGAGGTGGGGGTGGCAGGGGAGATGGTGAGCGCACTCGCGGCGGACTGACGGGCAATGAGACATCGTCCGTCTCTCGTTCCTTACCCTTTGACGCACGCCGAGGTTCAGTGTCCATGTCTTCTGTGTCGCCCTCAACAGGTGTATGTGATGACTGCGAAGGTGTGGATATACGATGTGGACTGTCTCGAACTTGGTTAATTTTTCGTGTGCCTTGAGCTGGATCTTCCATAAGAGACGGAGAGCGACTGCGTGTGTGAGATGCAGCGGTAGGGTCCTGCTCGGGATCTAGTGAAGGACTTTTCCGGTGCCGGTGTCTCAGGTCCTTGTCATCTCTGCTCTCACCTCGTCCATGTCTTCGTCGGCTACGTTCACGGCGCCGAGACTCCTTATCTCTGTCTCGTTCCCGCGACGATGGCCGCTTGGGACTGCCCCGATGTCTGCGATCCCGTTCATGTTCCCCATCATTGGAACCTGATCGCGAGCGATGTCTCCGTTTACTCCGTGCATACACCCTCTCTTGCTCGGGTTCGCCCTTGCTGAGATCCATCTTGAGGTACCCCCAGTCGCTGTCCCAAGCACGCAAACGTGGTCGTGATCGCTTCCTGTCCCTGGTCCGCCTCGTGTCCCACTCGTCCGAGTCATAATCACCCTGCCTCTTGCGCCTTCTCGACCGTTCCGCTGCAACAGCCTCTTCTGCACGCGCCCTCCTTTCTCTCTGTTCCTGTTCTTTCCGTTCCCTTTTTATCTCTTGAGCTGCGAGTGCCTGTGCGCGTAATATAGTTTTATTATGGTCGTCTGTGCTCCGAATGATGGACGAAAGAAAGCGCTTGTTGGGTCGGGGAGCATTTGGGTCTGGACTGTATGCGTGTCATAAAATTCGATCACAAACATATGTTGAATGGGTTGCGCACCCCGCTGGTGGCAAGTAAGCTTTTATTCCAAGCTTGTCATAGCTCTCTGCCTTCTGTTTTGCCTCTTTGAGGATGATGTCTGCAACATGCTTGTCGAGATCTTCGTCCGTGACAGAGGAGGGCACTGAATTACCCATCGAGGCGCGAACGAGCGTTGAGACGACGGAGGACAACGTCGACTTTGACATTGACAACGATGGCGGCGTGAGGTCTTGCAAGTGGGGGAACTTTGATCTTGTTTGCTTTGGTGGCTCGGCAACATTGAAGAGATTTAGATTTTAGATTTCTTTGCTGCCGAGCTCGATAGAGCGACTGTCATTCGTACTTCGTCCGACATCGTCCAGGATACCAGTGACGGCGGGGTGGGGTGGAAGACATACGGTCTGGCAATTCTGTTTCATACCCTGCCTTCCCCCACAGCGGCGACCAGAGCCGTTGGGCGTGTCTAAGTATGACTAGACTAGGTTCGACAATCTCCGTCCCATGTCGAGGAATTTCACTTCGAACACTCGGAGCATATTTGCGTCATTCAAACAGGCTAGGAGAGTGCTCGGGAGTGCTATTGTCCTTAGTTTGACCGGTTGCCATTGTCCTATTATGCACCGTAAACTTCATGTTCCGGGTCTCCCAGCCTTTTCAAGTGTAAAAAATTGGGTTTCCGTGCCCGACGACCAAACGAGGTAGTGTATCCATTGTTTCATATTCCTGGGGTACGTGGTGCATGATCTCAGTTTATCATATCCTTATTGTCATCTGTTCTTAGCAGCGCGGATTACGAGCGCTCGCATTTGATCGAGGCATTTCCTCCCTTAAGCTCGTTTTTTTTAACAGGTTTCAGCCAATCGTTGATGAACTAGTCCCAATGAATGAGGAAGTTGGAATTGGAATCGTGTGTGAGCGCATATGAACGATGCGGCAGTGCTTTATTTATTCGCCGCAACAGGGCTCCTATCGCTGACTTGGCCACGGTAATTGCGGAGATGTACAAGTCGGTAAGGCCGACCTAAGATCGCCAGGCCATCCATTCTGGTCGATCGTGGCCTCGGTAAATTCCGTCGCGAGGACAGTTACTACTGGACGCTTGGGGATAAGCCACCCGGCCGCTCATATTCCCTGGGAGCTCTCTCGCGTGGGCATGTCAAGAACTAAAGTTCCGTGATGGCTGCGCATACTAGATTGCTCCAAGAACTTTTTGGGATGACCAATTACGCGAAGGCGCAAAGTCCGCTCCGTCGAGGATATCGCCGACGTATAAATAAAAATTGAGCTCAGTCCTCCGGTTGACGGCAACCGCCCCTGACTTCGAACGCGTCCGCGACGGTGTTCGTTCATACTTCTGCTACGATTCACATCTTTTACTAAGACCCTTATAATCGACGACCCCCTTACGATAGTTATGGGCCTATTCAACTTTTCACGATCCTGGATGCCTTTTCCAAGAGTGAGTCTTGTGTCCCATGTTCACGGCGAGAATGGCTTATGCGCCCCTAGGCTGAGCCCCAACAAATATCATTTGACCTGGCCGTCGCGCCTCCTCCCCCCAAGCTCCATGTCTACCCACAGACCCCCCGTGTACCTCCACGTGGTATCCCCCTCGAGGTTGTGTTGAACATCCTCGAGGCAACGTGCTTTGATAATGGCACTGCGGATGCGGATTTTTTCAGAACTTGTTCGCTTGTCTGCAGGTCGTGGTCGCTTCCCGCACAGAAGCTCCTTTTTAGGAGCATTCATCTCTGCTCGCAGGCTGGGTATAATTCATTTGCTTCTGCTGTCAACCGTTCCAGGGGACGCGGTAGAATCCTTGGTGATTCGGTCATCCAGATGCATGTTGTTCTAGACAACAACCAACCCGGCCCCCTCAGACAGACTTGCTTTGCCCGTGCTGTCACCCTCTGTCCTAATCTTCGCGAGCTCAACCTCGCCCTCTATGGTTGTGCGGAACCAGGGAACGACATTATCGGTAGTCCAGCTCTCGAACGCATGCGTCGACCAGCACCTTCCTTTCAACCTGATACTCTGAAACTGCTTTGTGCCGGTCCACCGATCACATCACTACACTTTAGTAACTGGTCTGACAACGACCAATCCATAGTCCAACTTCTTGATATCTGGCCTTCGCTCGAGTCGCTTTCGATCACTGGAAAGACCCCTCAGCTCTCACCGGGCTCGAACCATCCGCCGTTTGCATGCGCACTGGTTGCGTTGAGAATGAATTGCCAGATCGAACCGTCACTTGACTTTCTCGAGTGGCTGCTTCATACATCCTCGCAAGCGAACAGCTTGCACACAATCGAAATGGATCGCGAGCCGAGTCTAGACATGATGGATTACCTCACTAGAAACCATTCGGTGAGCTTGCAAGAACTTGGTATCCCTTCCTGTACAACACCCGAATACGCCACGACCATCCTCCGATGCCGTTCTCTTCGTCGGCTGCGGATGGAACGCCCGTCTACGTTCGCAATACCCACCATCTTTCGGCAGCTTCCAATGGGAATCCAGCACCTGGCTTTTGGCATGAACCAAGACACCCCGTTACAGAGCCTCATAGAAGCTGTTAAGACACGCGATGCACTGGAAGGCATCACGATCAACTTGTGGGACAAGGGCAAAAGTCATCGACAGCTTTCGGCGTTGAAGATGGCGTGTGCTTTTCGCGGTGTGGAACTCCGAATTACGAACGATGTCCGCGTTCACCGCGCCATGGTGGTGAGTGTATGTTAATTCTTACGCCGCGGTTGGACTTAATTGCGTCTACCTAGCGCGGGACTGCTAATGTGTTGTGTTGACAACCCATCTGGTCGAGATTTATACTTGTCTTGTTTTAATCCTAGTTGTAGCGTTGATATAGCCAAGTGTTGATCCACTGTTCATTAACCCCGTGTATTTATATTTCTACCACTTGTGTCGGACAAGCCTATCTAGTAATTCCATGACGACTCTCCTTGACCTTTTCTCGTCCTCGTCCATCCTCAATGAACGACCCGAAAATGCCTCGTACCTTGCGGGACTCGCTTCTCGACCGTTATCCGACTTGTCAACGATGCCGACAACGCTTTCTACGCAGTCCCATACGCTGACCGCGTCGTTGAACGCCTTGGCTCACACATCCTATCCAGCCATTCTCTCCTTGCGCAACACGTCCTCGGCGCTCTTGAACTCTCTCTCGTCGCTCGATACCTCACTCGATACCCTCCTCGACGCAGCTCTCCCCGCGCTCGACGATGTGGCACGCACATTCCGCGAGAAGAGCGGTCCTACCGTGATCGAAGAACGGCAACGGACACGCGTCGTTCTCGAACAGTACGACAAACTTCGTGATCTGCTCGACGTCCCCGTCCTATTGGACACCTGCGTCCGTAATGGGCTTTACACCGAGGCCCTCGCCTTGGCTGAACACGCCACCACGGCACTCTCATCACTTTCTACCGTCCGATCGCAGGACGGCGAACCGCCCGGGTCTGACGAGAACGCTCCTTCACTTCCGCTCGTGAGCGCGTTGCAGGCGGAGATTGCGTCCTCGTTACACGCGATGCGTTTGCTTCTCCTTGATACGCTGCACGAGCCCGGGCGGAAACTGCCTGCACTCTGGAAGGCAGTTCAGTTCCTACGCAGGATGCAGGTCTTGCCTGAAAGCGAGCTCGCACTCGCGTTCGTGAGCGCACGCATGACTTGTCTTCAAAACGCGCTTCAAACAGTTGAGCGAGATGCCGGCGTATCTGTCACCGCGTCCAGCGATGACGGGGATCATATCACCGGAAACAATACGGCGGATCGCGAAAGAGAGATGGACCGGGGCGCAGAGGACGTGGCGAGGTTCCTGAAGAAGTACATTGACGTTTGGCGCGAAGGTGCCTACGATCTCGTTACGCAGTATGCAACCCTGTTTCTTGAGCGGTCATTGCCACACGTCGCCGCCTCGTCGCCTCACTTGCCAGCTACGACACTCCTCCCTGACCCAGTGATCAAACTTACACTCCCATCCACGTTGCTCGGCCTATTGCTTCCGACAATCAAGACGTATCTTCGGCGTGCATACCCACATCTAGCCCCGCTCGCAACTCAGCTCGCATACTGCAGCTCGGCCATGGCACGCATCGGGATGGTTTGTGTCGTCCATGACGTGCCAACATACTCATCATCCATCTCCACTCACGTAGGACTTTCGTGCCCTCTTATCCCCGCTCATCACACGCGCCGTCGTCGACGGCTTTGCGCGCGACATCAAAACAGGAGCTGAACGCGAGTGGTCAGCCACCCTCACCAAGCACGCGTCCCCGTCCGAACCCAAATCCACACCTCCGACCAAGTGGCTCGTATCCGCTACCCCCACAGCCTCTGACCAGCCCCCGTCCCTGCCCGCGCTGTCGTCGATATGTATTCCGCCTGCGAGCGCGGTGCATGCACCGCCCCAAGTTTTGACGGCGTTTACCCCGCTCGCGATCACGCTGAACAGCTATTTGCGTGCATTGAACCGGCTACGGGCACTTGTCCCGATGGGCGCGTTGGATGGTGTGCTCGACGCGCTCGAGACGGGCTTGGCGCGGAACGGGGAAACGCTATTGCGTTATGCCCGCGCGTGGGGGGATCACAGTGTCGAGGGGGAGGTCGTGCGGGCTGTCGGGGCCGCGTATGCGTGCGTGCTCGTCCCGTTTCTTCGGCGGGCGATGGTCGAGGGGGTGTTCGGCATTAGTGCTGACAAGCATAGTACGGACGTGCTGAACGATACGATCAGGGGTTGGGAAGCTTGGTTGTCTGAGACGGCCACGTAGAGTGGGTCGTGGGTAGACGTGATCACATCACCACACGTTTGTCCGGTTCCATTGCAGCCCTGTTTCGTCTTTTGGGACCCGAATCAAGGGAGTCATGTTACGCGCTCAGGCTCTTAAATATAGTCCCTGCTCAGATGATACACTTGCATGGTCAATTTCCCCCGGTGCTCGAGTATGATATATGACCGCCCGCACCGGCTCCGAACAGCGCGTGAAATATGATTGATTCTAAACGGTACAACGGAAACACGACGACGACAACAATGTCGCGATCACAAGCTGACCCCACAGGGCTGATTACACAACTCCAGACGCACTTTGCTATTTCTCCTTTCAGACGTCCTCGGATCCCGAGAACGGTTTCTCATGCATGTCATCGACCGCTTCACGGTGACATTTCTCGCTTGGCTTCCATCCCGACGAGCGCCATGCTGGAGTGCTGGAGCGATAGAGCGCATCGACCTGTGCAGGAGCAAAGCGTGTGTCACCGGCTGGGTCAAATGACGGGCTAGCATCCGACGGGACAACTGACCTCTTCCAACGTAATCCCCTTGGTCTCGGGGACGAGAAAATAGACGTAAAGAAGACCGACGATGAGCATGCCAAAGAAGACGAGCATGATCAAAGGACCGATCCTAGTTCCCCCCAAAAAATGAAAATATAAAAAAAAAAAAAGAGTTCCGTTGAGCTTTTGCACATCTCGCACACACATGTGAAAGAGGGTGGCGTTTGAAAAAAGGACACACCTATCGACGATGCGCGGCGAGAAAAACGAGAGCATAAAGTTCCAAAACCAGTCTAGGAACAGTGCATAATCTGCATGAGCGCGATGGCAAGGGTAGTGCCTGAACGGTACTGACTCGTAGCACTTCCGAGGGCGATCGATTTAGGTCGGACGCGGAGCGGGAAAGACTCGCCGAGGTACACCCAGGGTGTTGGTCCCCATGTCGTCCCGAAAATAAACACCTGAAGGATCGCAAATGCGATCACGACGCCTCCAGCTGCCCTGTTGCGTGGCGTCAACGCCGAAACAGGGGTCCCAGGGGCTGCGAGAACGAAATGACCGACGAGTGCAACCTGCCGACCTTCTTCTCAGAGAATGGGGATAAATAAGGGGTGAGAGCGCACGATGAATGCACAAACTGCTTGTCCGAATGCCCCGAGGAGTAGCGACTGAATACGTTGTTAGGCGGAATCCCGCAGCAAATTTGTGGTGAAGCAGACCTTACGGCGACCCCATGCCTCGATAAAGTATAGTGCTGGGAGCGTTCCTACCACTGAAGCTGCTCCCAAAATTGTTTGGATGATATAAGGCGAAAGGCTACGAGCCTAGCGTCAATGAATACCCAACACATTGACCGCACCACTTACCCAGCACCAGCATTCTGGAAGAATGTGTCTCCGTAGTAATCTACAAAAAAAATGTACATGAAACAGTACGCGTGCCACGTGTGCGGGTGACGAACAATAAAAGTTTTGCCCGTTGAGTTGTTGTATAAATTGCAACATCATCCCATTGGTCGTACGGAGCCACATGGCATTCCTCGGAGAAAAACACTCGGACCAAGTTGCTTTTCCGCCCTCATTCTCAGCCTTGATCGCATAGTCGAGTTCTTGGACGATCTCGATGACAACGGCATCGTCTTCGGGGACACTGTTCAACTCCGCGATAACACGCCTTGCTTCGTCGCTTCTGCCAGTTCCGAGCAAGTGGCGACTGGGGTGCGTCGGTTATCGAGACAGGTATCCGATATGACGGAAAGTGACTTACGGTGACTCTGGGAGGAAGAACATGCCGGAGAGTAAGATCAGTCCCCAAATCAACTGTAAGCCGATCGGTATGCGCCATGAACCGGAATTGGCGAGGGTATGACTCCCGAGCTGAAAGAGATAACTCAAGAAAATGCTGGAAAAAAACATTATTGATTGGGGATAGAGTGTGAAAGAGGCATTGCCCACCCGACGATGATTTGCACCTGGTATATGACTAAAATTGTTCCACGAATCGCCTTTGGTGCGGTTTCCCCGTTATAAAGTGGGACGATAGCTGCAAAAATAGTCAACAGCTGGTGTGGGTACGTAGCACGAGTTTATACCCGAAAGAGAACCAACGCCCAGACCGGCGATATAGCGGCCAATGACAAGCTGTGCGAGTGAAAATGTCGTTCCAGTTTGAATGGCGACACCGACGGTGAATACTGCGGACCAAAAGAGAATGGAGCCTCGACGCCCTATTCTATCAGCTGTAAATGCTTGTCCAATAGCTCCGCTGTTCATTGTCTGAGGAAAGTCCTTTGGAAAAAGCAGCGGCAGGCTGTTGGCTCACCAAAAAGTCCTGTACCAAGTATCAATACAGACTCGAGGAGACAACTGTTTTGGAGTTACCCTGCGGATAGCAATGAGACGATGATCGACTGTCTTGAACTAGAGAGGTACGATTGGCCAGTGGAGTCCACCTGGCCGAATCGGCGTATAAAATCAGGCATGATAAGGCAACCCTAGAGTAGATTGAGAATGAGCAGCCCGGAAAGTTAAAGGTGACCTACCGAGATGACACCCATGTCATAT
>JBBPJT010000385.1:0-26103 GCA_038088895.1 Xerocomus potaroensis | reverse complement strand
GCTAGTTCTACGCAATCTAGTCGTAGTTCCTAGTCTTTCCAGGTCCTCTTCTAAGGTTGTCGGGTTACTCCAATAACTAGAAGATATCTATACGTCTCTCCAATACGACAACCACAAACGCGTAACAGGAACAGGGGAAGAGAGGGGAACCCTTAGCCATACGAAAGAGAGCAGAAAGAACAAGGGGATCGGAGGAAGAGGAAAGACAAATTTTCTGGGCAAGGGCAAGGTCAATGGTGGAGATGAAGAGATCAGGGGGGAGAAGAGTGACGTCGGCGTTATCCCGATCGGTAGGGACTGTGGTGGCATGGGAGAGGGCGTCAGCGGGGGCCATGGCAGAACCTGGCTGGATGGAGAACTTGAGGTCGAAGTCCTGGAGGAAGAGCATCCATTGAGCCTGGCGACGGGAAAGATGGTGAGGCTGGCAGAAATACGCGAGGTTTTTATGGTCAGTATACACCTCGACAGGGTGACCTGTTCCCTGAAGGTAATGGCACTATTCTACGAGAGCATGGATGACAGCGAGGAGTTCCCGATCGTAAATGTCATAATTCCATTCTGCAGGAGAGAGAGTATGCAAGAGATAACCACAGGGGTGGAGGTCACCGTTGCCATCGCGTTGCATAAGAACGCCACTGGTAGCGACCAACAAGGCATCAGTCATGATGAGAAAGGGCTTCATAAGGTCAGGGAGTGTAAGGACTGGGGAAGAAAGAAAGCAGTCCTTCAATGAACAAAAAGCAGCAGCACAAGTGGGCGTCCACTGCCAGAGAATATCCTTTCTGGTGAGGGAGTGAAGGAGGGCGGTGAGTGAGGAAAAGTTTGGGATGAACTTCCAATAGAAGTTGCAGAAACCCAGGAAGGATCAAATCCCCTTAACAGTCTTAGGAGGTTCCCAATCCTTAATAGCAGAGAGTTTAGTAGGGTCCATGCGGATATGATCAGCCGACACCATCATCCTGAGATATTCCACTTCCGTTGCATTGAAGACACATTTAGATAATTTGAGGTAGAGGGAATGTTCCCGAAGATGGGACAGCACCAGGCATGTACAATGATGATGGAGGGTTTTGTCATGAGAGTGAATGAGAATGTTGTCCATGTAAATAACTAGCTATCCCTCAGTGAGGTAATCCCGGAAAATATGGTTCATCATGGCTTGGAAGGTGGCTGGGGAGTTGCAAAGGCCAAAGAACATAACAGTTGGCTCATAAAGACCAAACAGAGTAATGAAAGTGGCTTTCCAACGATCTTCAGGATGGATGAGGACATTATTATATCCCTATTGAACATCAAATTTGGTAAAGATCTTGGACCCTTTAAGTTGATCCACTAGAGAAGAAATCAATGGAAGGGGATAGGCGTTTTTCACCGTATGTTCATTTAGGTAACGATAGTCTTGACATGGACGAAGATCTCCAGTTTTCTTTGGAACAAAGAAGAAAGGGGAGGCCTGAGGGGAGGACGAAGGAACTATTCATCTGGCCTTCAGATTCTTGTCGAGAAAAGCTTGGCAAGCTTCCTTTTCCTTCGGGTTGAGGGGATAAACTTTTCCGACCTTTGGGATAAAGTTTGGAGTTAGAGTTATCGTATGGTCAAATGGCCTGGAGGGAGGCAATTGTCCTTCTTTGATTTCACCAAATACATCCTCATATTCTCGAAAACTGCTAGGGAGTTCTATCGCGGGCCCAGATGACTTTTCTTGTGCTAATTGGGTGGCCAATGTTGTGCGAGATACTTCTTCCGTTCGGTATCTCTTCTTCCAGAGGGTTCCTAGTTTACGATCAACATTAGTTGACAGATGGTTAACTTCTTCGTCTTCCTCCATCGTGGGCCATCCTGGTAAGGCAAATGTCCCCTTTCCCCAATTGATAAGGGGGTTTGCCTTCCACAGCCACAGGAGCCCTAGAATGATGGGGTCTTGTCATATAGTCAGAACCAGAAAGGTCCATGGTTTTACCCATGTCCCTATCTTTATCGCAATAGAAACGCTATAGCAGATGGTATTACTCTTGTTGATCGTTCCATCCACGTTTCGAGTGATTCGTGTTTCAGTAAGTTTTTGTAGTGGTAGTTGATGTTTTCTTGCGAAGGACTCATCGATGAAACTCCCTGTTGCCCCACTGTCAATAAGGGTGGTGGTATCAATCTTTTGGATAGCACTGTAAAGGTGAAGAGGGATATGCATTGATTTTCCTGTAGTTCCAGTCTTATGTACAGTTGCTATGGTATTGGGAAGAGAGGCGATTGATGATCCTTTCTTCCTTGCTAAAAATCCTTTCCTTTTGCTTTGGCTAACTCCGTTCACGCCACTTCTTCGACTTCCTCATTATCAGTATAACATGCCTCCAAGACAGCGTGGATTTGATTGGCAGTAGTCCCATGTTTAGTCAATTGGGCGATGAAATGGTCAAGCTTGGTTGGGGTAGGTTTTACTTTGGGGACGGATGTGGACATTGTGCATACAGGGAGTTGCTGAATTGTAGACGGCCCTGCTTGGTTAGTGGATATGGACGAGGTCGGGGAGGTAGGGATTTGGCGGAAGGGGTTGTTACTACGAGGGGGGGTCCTCCCTTTGCTACTGTTTCGATGTATGCTAGCCCAACATCCGATCCTATGACAAACGAAGCACCTATTTTCCCTTAGATGGTTTGTGCGATTCGCAGGGGTAAGAGTAACTGTGTCAATGTCCATTGCATTGGAATCTTGCCTTCCCCCACTCTGTTGCGTCCATTGTAACATTCCTCCAGAGTGGAGGGCCCTGATATGTTGTTGTTGGGCATGGAATTTGGATGCTGCCTTTGCCCATTCTTCTAAGCTAGCTGGTAAGTCTGCCATAGAGAGAATCATTTGACTTATTTGAGGATCTAATCCTCCAGCGAAGGCATTGATGAGAGTATTCTGGTCTGTGATGCCACTTCGTGCGGCATGGAGTTGGAAGTCGGTCAGATAGGTTTGGAACCCTGCGTCCCAATCATGCAGGTTCTGCTTTGTTGCCAGTAGCTTTCGACGAGCTTCCTCTTTAAAGTTGTAGGGGTAAAACGGCTTGCTGAAATCTTTCATCAACAAGTTGTAAGTCTTTTCATCGTCTCTGATGGTGTCGTCTTCTAGAATGTGGTACCATTTTTCTGCAAAGGACCTTCCTCATCCTTTCGTCAATTTGCTTAACATGACCAACATCTTTGGTCCGTCGTAGACATAGTGCTGGGGATTGAGTGAGAAGTAGGCTGCCATGGCCAGGCTCCATCGAATGGCATTGTCAGTTTCGCCAGAGAAATCAGCAGATAGCCCTGCCTTGGATTCAGCAGGGATTGGTCCTTGGGCAACAGCAATAGGAGGAAGAGGAGCAGGGGCAGCAGGGTCGTTCATGGTTGGTAGAGGTGGAAAGGGGATGAGAGGAGTATCTTCGGCAGAGGAGTACTGTTGTAAGGACGTCTCGTCCTCTTCAGATGAAGACGCAGAGGGAGGGGGTGCAAAGAATTGTTGAGGGGGAATGGCTGAAGCGATGCTAGCTTTCAGCTAGTGGGAAGCTAGTTCTTTGTTATGCTTTTTACATAGTTGTTGCTGACACGGGTAGTGGGGATCCCTTAGTTGAATAGTACAACCTTAAGGGAGGACTCTGGAGGCTAGGGAACTATGTATGATTGCGTAAAACTAGCTTGGTCTACAAGTACATATTGCTATGGTATTTATACTAGTCCTTACAGTGAACAGACCAAGCTATGCTAAGCTAAAAGAGAAATGTTTGGGGTAGGGCTAAAGGTGGATTGTGGGAAAAGTGGGGACACGAGGCAGTCAACAATGACTAAGCCTAGAAAGAAGAGAGTGTCCAAATGAGAAAAGAAACATACACGTGGCAGTCGTCAAGAAAACCATAACATTGGTGGCAATTGCAAATGGTTTCAAGTAATTGGAGAGCTGGAGAACAGGTTGAGAAAGGAACATCTTTTTCAACATATTAAAGGCATTCTATTGGCACTCTTTCCATTTCCAGGGTTGGGTTTTCTTAGTAAGGTCAAGGAGGGGTTGTGTGATATCAGAGAAATGGGAGAGAAATTGACAGTAGAAGTTGGCGAATCCCAAAAAGGATCACACATCACGTACTCTCTTTGGTGTAGGCCAATCTTGAATCTCTGCCAGTTTAATAGGCTCCATGGCAAGTTTGCCATTCTTGATAATCATTCCAAGGTATTCCACCTCAGAGACGTTGAACTTGCACTTCTCTAGCTTGAGGTATGAGTTGAGTTCTTTCATTCATTGGAGAATACATTTCATATGACATTCATGTTCTTCCAGATTATCTGAGAAAATAAGGAGGTCATCCATGTAGATGATGAGCCATCCTTCAGCAATTATGTCCCTAAAGGAGTCATTCATAAATTGCTGGAATATAGCAGGAGAGTTGGACAGTCCAAAGAACATGACTGTTGGTTCAAAAAGCCCTTGATAGGTGATAAAAGCAGCCTTCCATTGGTCACCTTCTTTGATGCAAACATTATTGTATCCCCATCATACATTGAACTTTATGAAATGCAAGGCTCCTTTGAATTTGGAAATGAGGTCAGAAATAAGTGGTAGGGGGTAGGTGTTGTGAACAGTATGTTCATTGACATATCTGTAATCTTGGCATGGACATAGTCTGCCATCTTTCTTCTTGACAAAGAAGAATGGTGATGTCTGGGGTGACTTTGACAGACAAATCTTGTTACAATCTTCGTCTGTATTGTACATATGACTTCATTTCTCTATCTTTTCATTTCCGTTTGTCCTATTTCATTTCACGTCTTATTTCCGAAACCTCGAACACTATTTCCTTTCTAGGTCGACTTCTCGTCATCCTCGTGTCCCCAAACTTTTCCTTGCTAGTTCTTGGCATTCCCCATAGTATTGTTCTTCTATGTTTAGGAGGCACTGCTTGGTCTATTTGCCAGTTGACTAGGTTAAATACCCAGCGCATGTAATAGTAAAGGCAAGCTAGTTCTACACAATACAAGTGTAGTTCCTAGTCCTTCCAGTGTCACTTCTAAGGTCTCTGGGTTACTCTAGTGACTAGAAGGTCTTCTTCAACAAGCGTAACAAATCTTGTCTGTTTGAAGATGTTTGTCAATGAAATTGTCTGCAGCCTTTCATTCATCAGGAGAGAAAGGGTAGATCTTGGAGATTTTTGGGATGAAAGTCTCTTTCATGTTCAGGGTGTGATCATAGGGTCTGGAGGGGGGAACATGTTCTGTTGCTTCCTTAGAAAATACAGAAGTGAACTCTTCATATTCTAATGGGAGAATAGCCTTTGGTTTGCTTTTTCTGTGGTGATGGCTAGCTTCATTGATTGTGTAAGTTTTGCCACAATCTTGGAGATTCAAGGGTTGATGATCATATGCCCTTGCAGTCAATGAAGGGTGGCAATGGTGTAGAAGTCTAGTTGTTGATTAACAAGTTATTCTGGGGTATCATTATCTAGGAATCAGGTGAGCCCTTCAACTTCTACATTGTCGAGGATGATATGTTCTGGAGGAGGGGATTCTTTTGTGGGTTTTCCTTTGGATAAGTAGGAGGCATGTGTTCCTACATGTTCTAGGTATAGGTCTAGAGATTTGTCAAGGAAGTTGTCTAGAGTGACTGTTCCTTTCTTCTAGTCAATGACTGGATTTGTTCATTTGAGCCAAGGGGCCCAAAGAATAATGTTTTCTTTACCACAGTTCATAACATAGAACCAAACCTTCTGTGTCTGTTCGCTGATTTTCATATAGACAGTAGTTGAGAAGCAAACAGTCATATTATGAGATTGGTTGGCATTTCTGGTAATGATAGGGTGGTTGAGGTGTTCTAGAGGTATCTTGTGTTTGGATGTGAAGTGGTGATCAATGCAGGAGATCTCTGCTCTGGAGTCTATGAGGGCAGAGGTATCAACAGTTTTCAAGGTTCCAGTAGTAGCAATTAATTGAATTGGCAATCTAAGCAACTTAGAACATCACTCTGCTACAAATACAGGAGAGCATGTAACCTTTGAAATGGAGGGTACTGACATTGAAGCAGTCCTCTCATCTAAAAATCCTTTGGTTTGAAGAGGTGGGTTGATAACATGCCCACCATTTCTTCTTTAGTGTTGAGCTCTTCTTTGTCATCTTTCTTCTTCTCTTTAGCTTCTACCTTTTGCACTTCTTTCCTTTCTGTGTGTTTCTTGTGATTGGGACATTCCCTGGATAAATGACCTTGCTGATGACGATTGAAGCAAAGGCCTCATTGTTTGTGTTCTGTGACTTGTTTAAGGGTGAACCAGTCAACATCCATCACATTTGGATTGTGAAAGGTAGAGGTGGAGGGAGTGTTTCATTGGTAAGGAGGGACATAGGTAGAAGGAAAGGATCAGGAATGCAACTTTTTGATATGGTCTGCAAGATCCCATTGGGTCTTGAAATGAATGGCCTTGGTATACCATTCACTGATCTTGGTGGGGACATTATCCATGGATTGGATTTGTTGCATCAGGGGAAGGGGAATTCCAGCTGCAAAGTATGAAATTAGTACTGCAGAATCAAAGGTCTTATTGAGTTCGGCTTGGATAGCCTTCATCTTGAACTGGTTGATGTAACCAGTTAGGTTATTGTTCTTTTGAACATGGTAGGTGGTAAGCTATCCTAGCACTTGGTGTTTTTGGTCTGAATATTCAAAGTCTCCCTTAAACTTCATAATAAAATCTGTAAATGTCCCAAAAGTTTGGGCATTGAGTGCTTGATCCTGGACTACAGTGGCCTAGGCCAAAGCAGATCCTTTCTTCATATATGAGAGCACAAATGCTATCCTCTTATTATTGTTGTTGTATACCTCCTTATTGACTAGGAGATATGTTCATATATTGCTAAGCCAGTCAGCTGCTTTGTAGGAGGATCCATCATACTCTTTTAAAGTGTTACGCTTGGATGTGGGAGCAGGAAACGTCTTAGTATCTCCTAGTTATTGGAGTAACCCAATGACCTTAGAAGAGGACCTGGAAGGACTAGGAACTACAAGTGAGATTGCGTAGAACTAGCTTGAGACTATTGTACATGCGCTACAACTATTTATCCTATATCTTTACGCGAATAGACCAAGCTATACACTACTAGATATGGTGTGTAAAACATTGGGGAAACGGGTAGAGGATAGGCATGGAAAGGTTGGGGACACAAGGCAGTCAACAATGGACTAACCTAGAAAGGAGAATAGCGTCTGAAATGAAAATCATAACAAAAGAACTTTATGAGGACGAGAAAGGCAATCTGTTGCTAAATTTGTAACATAAGCCCCGATTTAGTGCAAAGGACTCCAACCTTTGTTTTACTCCTGATCGAGGAAAGAATAGTCTGCATCATCTGGGTCGTTTGGTTCAGCATCCAGTTCAGCTCGGCGTATGTGTTGTGGACACAACTCTCCCCATGGAAGGGTATTACACTCGTCACATCCATCTGGTCCACATTTGTACAAGAGGCAAGGGCAACCCCAATGTTGCTTTTGGCAATAAACGCAGGCAGCCTGAGGACAGTTGTGCAGTGCGTGCCCAGGGGCAAAGGCATTGCAGGAGGGGCAGGCGTGTTTCGGACACCAAATACCAAGATGAGTGTCCGTTTCCTCACACCATTCGCATTGAGTGTACCAAGCCGGAGCAGGGGCAGGTGTGTCGATGTAGGCAAAAGTAGAGGAGGAAGATGCGACGGAGGTAAGGAAAGACGGAGAGGGAGGAATGGGGGGAATTGCTGCTGCTTTCTTTTTTGCAGATCACAGATGATAAGCTGGAGAGCTGGGTAATCTGTAAGATGTTACCACTGCTTTCTTCTTCCCTTTATTCTTCTTCGGTTTTTCTGGTGGCGAAGGAGAAGTACGCTTGAGGGGGATAGTAGGCAGAGAAGGAGGGGAAACTGGTATGGGTGTGACATTATCCTCCTCGATATCAAGAAGAGGAGGGGGACTAGTATCGAGCGGTAAGGAGTGTTACGAAAATTGCCTACAATGCCATATAATATGCTTACTAAGCTATTCTCGTCGCTATAAGAAAGTCCCATACGTCCACAATAAACGACTAACGACGACTAACGGAATCTGGCTGTATTCTCCAGGGAACCCTACTGCTGTATAAGAGGCAGGTTGTGGTTGTATTCCCTGGCAGAACCCTGCCGTTACATGAAATGTACACATACAACGTGAAAGCCCTAATGGTAAAGCTACGAGCTTATCTGTGATCTTTGATCTTATCTGTGGATGTCACGTGACCTAATTTAAGTCACGCTCCACACCACATGACCCTTCTTGTTCAGACTTCTATCTCCGCAGGTCATGTGGAAGGCTATACAGCCCTTTTAGGTAATTGACTCATTCTGACTTCTTTTGTCCCCACTCAGCGAGGCTGTGTATGACTCAAGAGTCTTCTTCGGCCCCTATGGGCTATTCTCATCTTCTGACTCCTGATGACTCAGTCGTTAAGCTTATCGGCCAATAGCGTTTATCACTCAGCTGCGCATTACTCAGCCTATTGGAAATACATGCTGCGCATTACAAAGCCATGGAGCTCTCGTCCAATGGCAGTATCAGCTCATGCTGCGGATTGGTAAGGACCATTGCCTTAGCCAATAGCATTAGTCGCTTGCTGCTGCGCATGACTCAACATGACTCCCTCCATTTCAAATAGTGCTCATTAGCCAATGGCATAACTCGCTCTTATCTCTCGCTTACTCATGTACTAGTATATTAATAGGGTAGCCAATAGCGTAATGTTCTCTTGTTGATTCGAACCTTGTATTAATGTAGCACTGCTTGGTCCGTGCATAGATACTTGGAATATAAATACCCGAAGGTCTGAGCGACCAAGACTCCCCAGTCTTGTTCACTTTGAACCTTAAGGGTCTTTGACCTGGTTACACAAGGTGTGACTCCGTCCCTAGCTTGACTAACGTCTAGCGGACGACCCTCAGGCTTAACCATCACCCTGCGGGTATTCTCTCTCTCTCTCTTTCCCTCTGGCTTAACTCACGTCTAGCGGGAATCCCTCGGGCTTAACATCCGCCCCGAGGGTATTGGTATATTTTCATTCTCTCTCATTTGCCTTCCTTACAACAGGCTCCCTCGTTTTACGTCCACCACAGGTTGTGGTTATAAGATCCATGCCCTTTATCTCTGACTTAGTGGTTTAGCGTTCCACTACGTGTTACTCAGTGGTTTTACATTCCACTCCGTTTCAAGGAGGGAGCTACTGGCGATGCATTCGGAGGAGTAATGATGCCGGGCATTAATGGAATGGATGAAAGTGAATGGTTTGACGGGGGAACGATAGATCAATGAGGGATGGAGTCAACGGTAGTTACCGAAATGGGGGCTTTGGTAGTGTTGAGGTAGTCATACCAGACAGTTGGGTGAAGATGGCAGAGGAATGGGCGTACGATTGGGCTGATGAGCTCAAATGAAAGGGTGTTGATAGTATAGCCCAATCCTAGTCAATAAAGGAAATCCAACAGTTGGATCTTTGCCTGGCTGATCAGTGTTGTCCCTTCTGCTGCTAAAATAGCAGGACGATCAGTTGGAGTAGTGGCATTGAAAACTAGTCGAAAGGTGGATAGGGTAATAAAAAGCATACACACGTCTACTAGGGGAACGTCGGTGATGGGGGATTTGAGGATTCTCATGAACAATGGGGCATCCTGGAGGACTGCTGCAAATACTAGGCGACAAGGTAGAGGGGGTAAGAGATTGACCCAAATGGGGAAAATTGTGGGTACTTGGTGGGTGGCATATGGGGGAGCTGGGTCAGGAGAGGTGTTGTGGAAAGCAGGCATTGCGGATAGGGAACGTTGAGATGACGTCGGTTCAGAGGGAGTGGAGTTTTCTATATTGTTGTAGGATGGTCTGTGCTCTGGCTAAGTTCCGTTCAGGTTCCCATGTATTTTTGGTGTGTGAATACCCTTTCCATTTGATTAAATACGTCCGAGTCTTTTTATTCCCTTTATGTCGGAGTATTTGTTCTATCTCCCAGGCTTCTTCTCCATCTATCTCCATGGGGGGAGGGCATAGCTGGTTTTTCCCATGTTCCACAGTTTCCCTAAATGTGGATAAGAGGGAGGCATGGAATGTGTTATGAACTCTCCAATTTTGGGGAAGGCAGAGTTGGAAGGAAACTGGAGATACTACTTTCATGATTTTAAATGGCCCTTTATGTAAAGGGTTTAATTTCCACCAGGGGGTACTTCGACGGAGATTACAAGCATCTAACCACACTTTATCCCTGACTTTCCATGGGTGGAACCGTTGTATAACACGTTGACGCATGTACTGTTGGGCTAATGCATGCGCACTAAGTGCTTCTTCCCATGCTTTTGCTAGCCATGAAAGGCGTTCCGTCAAAGCTGGAATAAACGTTTGTCCAAGAGGGGGATAGGCATGGGGTTCATAACCAAGGATAAGGGAGAAGGGGGTTTGTTTCGTTATGGAATGAACAGATGCGTTATGTGTGAACTGAGCCATGGGAAGGAGATCAACCCATTTAGTAGGATTATCTTGGCAAAAGAGGTGAAGATAGGTTTCTAGTTCTTGGTTTACTCTTTCGGTTTTGCTGTCTGTTTGAGGGTGGTAGGCGGAGGATAGAGCGACATCATAGTGAAGGAGATGGGCAAGTTCTCGAGTGAAAGCCAAAGTGAATTGGGGCCCTTGGTCAGAAATTACCTTGTCATGAAGTCCTACATGGGGGAAGATATGATGATAGAAGAGATGTGCGATTCCGGCAGCATCGATCGATTTGGAGCAAGGGATGAAAAATACCTCCTTACTAAGACCATGGTCAACCACGACCAAGACAGAATTGAGGGAGCCAACAGAGGGAAAAGCAGTCACTAAGTCCATAGAGATCTGTTGAAAAGGGCGAGAGGCGGAAGAAGGGATGGGGGAGAGTGGGGGAACAGTTGGGTGGGTGAGCACCTTATTCGCCTGACAAGGGGCACAACCCTGAACAAAACGGCGAACAAAGGAAGAGAGACCAGGCCACTAATAGTCGCGTTGAAGGAGAGCAGTGGTGCAAAAAATACCACCATGACCCCCAGCAGGAGAGGAATGAATGGATGAGATGAGGTCGTGGCGGGCGGAAGGAGGAACATAGAGACAATGGCGGTAATAAAGACAACCATCATGAAAAGACCAGTCGAGGCGAGCGGATCGAGGAAAGAGAGGGGAGCCTTCACGCATCCGTTCGAGGGCGGAAAAAACAAGAGGGTTGGAGGAGGAGGAGTGAAGGATCTTCTCCTGTAGTGCGACATCAATAAGGGAGATGAAAACGGTATCGGGAAGGAGAGTGATGTCGACATTATCAGAGGACGCGTCAGGAGAGAGGGAACGAGAGAGAGTGTCGGCGGGACCCATGGCAGACCCAGGTTGGACATTAAAGTGAAGATCAAAGTCCTGGAGGAAAAGCATCCATCGAGCTTGCCGACAGGAAAGACGATGAGGTTGTTGGAAGTAGGAAAGGTTTTTATGATCAGTATAGACCGTGACGGGGAGGCCAGTGCCTTGAAGGTAATGTCGCCATTCGGTGAGAGCGTGAATAACCGCTAACAGTTCACGATCATAAATGTCATAATTGCGTTCCACGGGAGAGAAAGTTCTGGAGATATAACTACAAGGATGTAGATCACCATTGACATCGCGTTGCATAAGAATGCCACCGGAAGCAAGGAGAGATGTGTCGGTCATGACTTTGAAAGGATGTTGAAGGTCGGGAAGGGAGAGGACTGACGCTTTGGTAAAAATGGATTTAAAGGTAGAAAAGGCATCAGCACAGGATGAAGACCTGTTCCAGGGGACGTCTTTTTTTGTGAGATGATGAAGGGGGGCAGCCAAGGTAGCAAAATTGGGGATGAAGCGACGATAAAAGTTACAAAAGCCTAAAAAGGAACGAACTCCTTTAAGTGACTTGGGGGGAGCCCAAGCCGTGATAGCGGAGACTTTGGTGGGATCTATCTTGAGACTATTGTGAGCAACAATCATCCCCAAATATTCTACCTGTGCAGCGTCGAAAGTACATTTTGTCAATTTAAGAAATAAGTTGTGTTATCGCAGGCGGCACAACACTTTGTGCGTTCGTTCGTGGTGAAGTGCAAGATCGGAGGAATGGATGAGAAGGTCGTCCATATAAATGATAAGCCATCCTTCCACCAAGTAGTCACAGAAGAAGTGGTTCATCATTGCTTGGAAAGTTGCAGGGGAATTACACAGACCAAAGAACATGACGGTCAGTTCAAAGAGACCGAAAGGGGTGATGAAGGCCACTTTCCAACGGTCCTCGGGACAAATGAGGACATTATTGTGTTCTCAATGGATATCCATCTTCATGAAAATCGAAGATTCTTTTAGCTTGTTGAAGAGGTCAGAGATTAGGGGAAGGGGGTAAGCGTTTTTGACTGTATGTTTGTTTAAATATTGGTAATCCTGGCATGGATGCAGATCACCTGTTTTCTTTGGTACAAAGAAAAAGAGGGATGCCTGTGGAGATTGTGAGGGTACTATCCGTCCGGTTGAAAGGTTTTCATCAAGGAACTTCCGACAAGCAGCTAACTCTGCAGGATTTAACCGATAGACTTTCCCAATTTTTGGGATAAAATTAGATGTCAACACGATGGAATGGTCGAAGTTGTGAGATGGGGGAAGGACACCTGGTTTGGGCTCCCCAAAGACATCGGTAAATTCACTAATGAAGTCGGGGAGTAGAGTTCCAGTAGATAAATTTTCCTGTGCTAGAGTCGTAGAAAGAGTCGTGTGGGCAATTTGTTGTGGTAAAGGATGAAACCGTTTCTTCCATTGCTTTGCTATCCAGGCGTCTGGGGAAGAATGAAGATATCACAGTATCAATGTATGGTCGATGAAACAATCGGGATGTGGATGGGAAGGGAGTCCAGGTAAATGTATTGTCCCCTCCTTCCAATTGATTAATGGGTTGGTTTGTCGTAACCAAGATAGACCGAGAATCGTGTATTCCTGTCCTAAGGAAGTTACAAGGAATTCCCATTTGGTGGTCCACCCAGGAACACTGGCAGTTAGAATTACTTTGTGAGTGATGCGTGCCCCTTTATTGTGAGTTCCATCCACATTCCGTACATCGATATGGGTGGAAAGTGGAGTGAGGGGTAGACGATGTTTTCGTATGAAGGCAAGGTCAAGGAAACTTCCTGTTGCACCACTGTCAATGAGTGCAGAGGTGTTGACTTTGTGTGAGCCCAAGAATAATGAAAGGGGAATATGCATAGATTTGGTCGATTTCCCGCTAGTATACATAATGGCCACAGTGTCTGATGGAAAGGGTACCGTCAACTTAGTGCCTTTCCTCCTTAAAAATCCGCTTCAATGCGGGCTATGTCTTCTGCGCTGGTTTCATCTGCTGCAGTACTATAACAAGCTTGCAATACTTGGTGGATTTGTTCTGGTGTCATTCCTTGTGCTACCAGAGTAGCAATATACTGATCTAACCCAGTCATAGTATTCGTTCTGATATTTTGACAAGTTGAGGTTGCATTTCCTCTGTTGTTGTTAATTCGCTGTCGAAAGGGATTGTTAGATGATGAAGTGGAAGGGCGAGGAATGGTGGGGGGATGATCTTCTCGTGGTCGTCGCTGGTTCGATGATCCTCCTTGATGATTACTAGAGCGACAGCCGATACGATGACAAGTAAAACATCTATTCTCTCGAAGATGTTTTGCTCGATTAGCTGGAGAGAGAAATACTGCATCAACATCCATTGCGTTTGGGTCTCTTGTTCGTCCGACATTAAGGGTTCCTCCAGTTCGTAATGCGCGAATCCGTTGTTGTTGTGCATGGAATTTGGCGGCAGCAGTCACCCATTCTTCTAGGGTAGCAGGTAAAGCTCCCATCGAAAGGATCATCTGGGCGATTTGAGGGTCAAGCCCTCTGGCAAAGGCATCAATTAAGGTGGCGTCATCTGTGACGCCTGACCGTGCTGCATGTAACTGAAAGTCGGCCAAATAGTTCTGGAATCCCTCTTCTTTGTCCTTAAGGTTTTGATGGGTATTTAACATTTTCCGCCTCGCTTCTTCTTTAAAGTTATAAAGGTAAAAGGTCTTGCCGAAGTCTTCCATAAAGATATCATAGGTTTTCTGAGCGGCGGAAAGGGCAACGTTATTGAGCCTGGTGTACCACTTCTCAGTGAAGGGGACACCTCGCCCTTTCGTAAACTTGCTAAGGGTGGCTAGGATCTTATCTCTGTCTGTCACATAGATAGTGGGATTCAAAGTAAAGTAAGCCGTCATGGCCATGCCCCAACTAACTGCTTTTGATGTTTCCCCAGTAAAGTCGGAAGGCATTCCAGCCTTTCGTTCGGGGGGGTTGAGAGGGACGTTTATGATTGGAGGAGGGGGTAGTGCAGGATATGGGGGTTGTTATGGTTTTTCATTTCCGCTTGTAGTTCTATCGTCTCTCATACGTACGGCTGCCTCATTTCCGCTATATCGGATGCTCTTCCCTTTCTAGGCTAACCTCGCGTTATCCTCATGTCCCCATCTTTTCACTTATCTTCTTTTGTTGTTCCCCATAGTTTCGTCATCCTGTTTAAGGAGACACTGCTTGGTCCGTTCGCACAAACCAGTAGGATAAATGCCTAGTGCATGTACTAGTAATGATAAGCTAGTTCTACGCAATATCAGTGTAGTTCCTAGTCCTTCCTGTGCAACTTCTAAGGTCTTTGGGTTACTCCACCAACTAGAAGGTCCCTTAGTACTACAACCAGCATAACAAAAGAACTAGCTTCTCCTCACTGAGACGCTATCTACGCTCCAGCCATTTCTTCCCATCGATATCGATTTCACACTCGCACCCCTTCCCCCCCCCAGATTCCGAGGAGGAAGACTCTCCTATCGCTCTCTCCCCTGCTCAATCAGCATACCACCTTCCCCCTTCCGCTCCACCCTCCCCTCCGCTAGCTCTAACCCCTCTCGCATTCCCTCCCCCACTTCCCCCCACTCCTCTCACACTACTTCCTCCACCAGCCATGAACGTTCCCCCCAATCCACCCAAGCGAAAGGCTGGAATGCCTTCAGACTTTACCGGAGAGACATCCAAAGCTGTTAGCTGGAGAATAGCGATGACAGCCTATTTCACACTGAATCCCACTATCTACGTCACCAATGGGGATAAGATACTCGCAGCGCTAAGCAAGTTTACCAAGGGACGAGGAGTCCCATTCGCCGAAAAATGGTACACCAGATTGAATAACCCAGCTCTCCTCCCCGCACAGTTGATGTTACAGTTTTCCTACGTTTCCACTTCATTGAACGATAAGTCAAGACGATATCCTTTTTCCTAGTCCTCCCTGCCATCCCCACGGTATACGACTTAGATCTTTCCCTTTGTCTTTGTGTTCCCGACCTTAGGATAACGCTTATCTCCTAGGTCGTTTGTATTACCTAACGTGTAGGTTGCACGTGTCCGCCATGAGGCCTTCTTCGCTTCCGCCTCATGGCCGTTCCTGTTAATAGCTTACCTCGTGCTATGCCCAGGGCTAAGGGCGTTTTCCCATTAGGTCAACCCTTGCACCAGGGTTGAGGGTTTCCCTTACTTAGTGCTTAGTCAGAATGGTCTGTGTGCCATGGCTGGTAGTATATAAAGTAGCACTTCTTTGTAAGGTACTCTAAGCTTAATCTCATCGTTACCAGCCTAAGTGTGGGCTTGTAGCTTCTTGTGGCTTTCTCCTCATTCCGGTTGCCATACCCTGAGGAACCCATCGCCATTGTTCCTCCTCACTCCGCCGCTGTGCCCTGAGGACTCTGTCACTGCCATCTCGTCCTCTCCACACCAATACGACCTAAGGACCTCCTTTTTGTATTCTATCCCCGTCATCCCAGTACACGCCCTCAGCGATTACACTATTCGCCATCACGTTCATCTCCATCGCCGTCTTCGTTCTCGTGACAATCCTTGTCGACGTCGCCTTAGCAGTACTGTCGTCTGCTGCTCTTCTCGTCGCAGTCTTCTATCTAGCTGTCGCCCTCGTAGTTGTTGCCATTCGAAGCTATTGGCTCACTACGTAACAGTTGACGTACGACGTCTTCATGGAAGACTTTGGGAAAACCTTTTACCCGTATAACTTCAAAGAGGAAGCTTGACGAAAGATGCTGAATACTCATCAAAATCTGAAAGATAAAGAAGAGGGTTTCCAGAATTATCTGGCCGACTTTCAGTTACATGCCGCTTGATCCAGGGTAACCGACGATGCTACCCTCATCGATGCCTTCACCGGGGGGCTCGACCCCCAACTCGCACAAATGATCCTCTCTATGGGAACCCTGCCAGCCACCCTTGATGAATGGGTCACAGCCGCAGCAAAGTTCCATGCTCAACAACAGCGAATTCGTGCACTTCGTACTGGTGGCTCACTTGGTAGCCATCTAAGCAGAAGGACCAGAGACCCTAATGCCATGGACATTGATTCCGCTTTCCTTTCACCTGCCAACCGCACCAAACACCTTCAGGAAAACAGATGCTTCGTGTGCCATCATATTGGTTGCAGATCAGGAAATCACCAAGCTGGGAGGGCAAATCCCCAGCGAACATGAAGAGAGGAGAACGCTCAAACAAATCCCCCTCTCCCAACGACAAACCCTTTTTGCCAACGTCTTAATGGACAAAATAACGCCCGACAAAACGTTCGCACCACCAACGTTCTAGACCAATATATTGCTACCCTGGTAGCGCAAGGAACAACCACAGAGCAAATCCATCAGGTCCTGCGAGCATGTTACACTGATCCGGAAACCCCAGAGGAAGAAGTTAACAGGGTAGAGATGGATTTTTGAGAAGAGGGAAAGCCCCATTGATGACTCCCCCCCTCTTAACTAATGATTTGACTATAATGTATGTGAAAGGAAAAATGACTAAATCCATACATCTTCCTCTTCGCCTGCAAAAAGGGTCAAAATTTGTCAACACCCACGCCCTGCTGGATAGCGGAGCCACCGGTAGCTTTCTTGATTCGGCCTTTGTGGAACAAAACCATCTTCCCACAAACCGATTGCATGTTCCCCTGGAGGTATGAAACGTAGATGGAACAAAGAACAAAGAAGCATGGATTATGCATAAGAAAACCCTCAACACGACCATCCCTGGATGGGAAGCCCCTTGGGAATTCTTTATCACCAATTTAGGAAAGGAAACAGCGATCTTGGGACTTCCATGGTTGCAACACACCAATCCCCTCATTGATTGGGCAAAAGGGGACGTACACTTTTCCACCCCATCGCCAATCGAGTCTCCTAGCGATACTCTCTTAGCCCGGTTTCTTCATCTCTCCCCAGACTCCCAGATCGCTCGGAGGTGGAAAAAGCGTTATCACCCCTCCTTATCCATCGCAAAAACAACTCTGTCAACCTCCCTTGCCACCGAAAGAGTCATTCAACAGACGACCCTTCCCCCCTTTCCGTCAATGTTCCAGGATGTCTTCGACGAACCACGCATAGGTGCTCTTCCTCCGTCACGGGAATTTGACCACGCCATTGTTCTTACTCCAGGATTCATACCAAAAATCGGAAAGGTCTATCGCCTTAATCCGGCTGAACAGCAAGCATGTAAAGCTTTCCTCGATGAGAATCTGGCCACAGGACGTATCGTTCCTTCCACTTCCCCTCAAGCCGCCCCCTTCTTCTTCGTACCAAAGAAGACTGGGGATCTTCGCCCCTGTCAGGATTATCGATACCTCAATGAGCATACGGTCAAGAATGCCTACCCCCTTCCCCTTATCTCCAATCTCTTTGATAAGTTACAGTGATCGTCCATCTTCACGAAAATGGATATTCGATGGGGGTATAATAACGTCCTCATTCGTCTGGAAGATCGATGGAAAGCAGCCTTCATCACTCCCTTTGGTCTGTTCGAACCAACGGTGATGTTCTTCAGTCTATGCAATTCCCCCGTGACATTCCAAGCAATGATGAACCATCTATTCCGAGATTACCTCGCTGAAGGATGGTTGATCATTTACATGGACGACATCCTTATCCATTCCTCCAATCTTTCCATTCATCGAGAACAAATGAGAAAGGTTCTCCACCGCCTGCGAGAACACAATCTTTATCTCAAATTGTCCAAATGTACGTTTGACGCCCCCCAAGTCGAATATCTAGGCATGATTGTAGCTCACAATAAGCTGCAAATGGATCCTGTGAAGGTATCAGCAATCACAAACTGGGTACCCCCCCATTCTCTGAAAGGGGTTCGCTCGTTTTTGGGGTTCTGTAATTTCTATCGCCGATTCATCCCCAGCTTCGCCACCATCGCTGCTCCCCTCCACCAACTGACCCGAAAGGATCATGCCTGGTCCTGGTCTCCTGCTTGTGACACTGCTTTCCGCAAATTGAAATCCATTTTCGTATCAGCACCGGTCCTATCCCCCCCGGATCTACAACAACCTTTTGTCGTCATGACAGATGCCTCCTTATTGGCTTCAGGAGGAGTTCTTATGCAGTGAGATGCGAATGGTGATCTCCACCCTTGTAGTTATCTTTCTCAAACATTCTCCCCCACCGAACGAAATTATGATATTTATGATCGGGAACTTCTTGCTGTCATCCATGCCCTCGCGGAGTGGCGTCATTACCTTCAAGGCACCGGTCTCCCCGTCACCATCCTCACCGATCATAAAAACCTTTCCTACTTCCACCAACCTCATTGTCTCTCTTGTCGCCAAGCTCGATGGATGCTCTTTCTTCAGGATTTCGACCTCCACTTCTCTGTCCAACCAGGCACTGCCATGGGCCCTGCTGACACACTCTCCTGCTCAGTCTCCCCCGATATTTCATCTGATAATATTGACGTCACAGTACTCCCGGACAATCTTTTCATTTCTCTCATTGATACTGCCCTCCTCGGTAAAATTCACCGCTCCTCTTCTTCCGATCCCCTTGTCCTTTCGGCCCTCGACTGCATGCGCGAAAATTCTCCTCTCTTTCCTCGCTCCTCTCACTCCGATTGGTCGTTCACCGATGGCTGCCTCTATTATCGATGTTGTCTTTATGTGCCCCCTCCTGCTCGCCACGATCTTGTCGCTTCCATTCACACATCCCCCATGGGCGGTCACGGCGGCATCTTTCGCACTACTGCTCTTCTCCAACGGGACTATTGGTGGCCTGGCCTCTCTTCCTTTGTTCGCCGTTTTGTCTTAGGTTGCGCCCTTTGCCAATCTAGTAAGGTTAACATGCATCCCGTCGTCCCCCCCCTCTCTCCCCTCTCTTCCATCGCCACCTGCCCCTTTCAACAAATCTCCGTTGATCTTGTCTCCGGTTTCCCGCCTGTGGCGGCGTTTGATTCCGTCTTGGTCGTAGTCGACCATGGCCTTAGTAAGGGGGTCTTTTTCATCCCTTGCTCCAAAACTGTTGATGCCGCAACTGTCGCCCACCTTTTTTACACCCACGTGTTCCCCCATGTTGGTCTACATGACCGTGTTATCTCCGATCGAGGTCCGCAGTTCGCTTCGGCATTTGCACGCAAACTAGCCCGTCTACTCCACTATGATGTAGCCCTATCCTCTGCTTACCACCCACAAACTGACAGGGAAACTGAACGCATAAACCAGGAGCTTGAAACCTATCTCCGCCTATTTTGTCAGGATCAACCCACCAAATGGGTAGATCTTCTCCCGATGGCCCAATTTACCCATAATTCCTCTGTCCATTCCGTAACTAAACAAACCCCATTTTCCCTCCTCCTTGGATATGAACCACGAGCATACCCTCCTCTCGGAAAAATGTTTATTCCGGCTCTGGCCGAACGACTTGCCTGGCTTCATCGGGCCAGACAAGAAGCCCTCAGCACCCACAAAATGGCACAACAATACATGAAACAACGAATAACGAAACAGTTTCGACCATGGAAGGTCGGCAATAAAGTGTGGTTAGATGCATGTAATCTCCGCCGAAGTACGCCATGGCGGAAATTAAATCCGTTACGAGAAGGGCTGTTTGAGATAACAAAAGTAGTTTCCCCCGTGGCTTATCAATTACGTCTCCCAACCAAGTGGAGAATCCACAACATGTTCCACGCTTCCCTTCTTTCATCTTATCGAGAGACTGTGGAACATGGGAAAAATGCTTTACGCCCCCCCTCTATGGTCATCGATGGAGATGAAGCATGGGAAGTAGAATGGATAGTGCAACATAAAGGGAATCTATGCACCAGACGTTATCTGATCAAATGGAAAGGATATTCCCACGCAGAGAATACGTGGGAACCCGAAAGGAACCTGACGGGAGCACGGACCCTTCTGAACGCATATAAAAGGACTCATTTATTATGAATGCCTCATTGTCTTCCATTATGCCTCCCACTCGCAACACCTCTCCTACCCCCCCTCCTTCCCATGCTGCCCATCAGGTCCCAGCCATTTTTCCCATTCGCACCAATCTCCTTCCCCCCTTACCCCGACGCCTCGTGTTCGCTGCCGTATTACAAGACGCCCCTCTATTTATGAGGGTCGTGGAATCTCCACTCATCGATAGCACCATCTATGATGCATGCATGCTTTTCCTCACTCTTTGCACTTTTCGATTGGTATTCAACGCCGCTACTCCTGCAGATCGTCCACCGCTCGTCACCGCCGAGGGATCCACGTTGATCAGCCAGGCCAAGCTGCAACTACTGGACCTGCTTTATCATCTGGGGCTAGGCTACATCATCAACTCTCTTTCTTTTGAGTTGATCGGTCCCATAGTTCGACCCTTCCTACGGCATCTCCATCCTACAGTCTGGTACGATTATCTTCACACCAACGAAGTGACAGTAACCCTTAGGGTCCCCGATATGCTTCCTTATGCGTCCATCATTCCCCCGTCCAATGCATCCATCTCGTCTCTCCCCTTGGTTCCGGGGACAGCAACTCCTCCCGTCCCTTCCTCTGAAATGCCCCCCCTTCCTTCTCCTTCCCCCTCTCGTACCCCTTGATGACGATGAGTCAACCCCCGTCCCAGTTCCCCCCCCCTCTTTACCCTTTCCGACATCCCCTTCTCCAACCGAATCCCCTAAGAAAGTTAAGAAGAAGGGGAAGAAACGAGCGGTGATGACGTATGGCCTCCCCTCCTCTCCATCGTACAACCTTCGCTCTAAAAAGGTGATCTCTCCTCCCACTTATATCGACACCCCCGCCGCCTCTTCGTCCATCATTGAGCCAGCCTGGTTCTCTTGTTGCGAATGGTGCAATGAAACCGACACTCATCTAGGAATCTGGTGTCCCACTCACCAATGCCCTTCCTGTTCGGTTTACAGAGCTGGGCATGACTTACACAATTGTCCACAAGGGGCGTGTGTGTACTGTCAATGACAACACTGGGGCCGCCCCTGTCCCTTATACAAGTGCGGGCCGGATGGTTGCAACGAATGTCGTACTCTTCCTTGGGGAGAACTATGCCCTCGTTGTGTTAGACGCCAGGAGTTGGACGCGGAACCAAACGACCCTGACGATGCGTTGTATGATTTCCTTGATAAGGAGTAAAGTCGGTGACTTTTCAGCTAGACTGGACCTTCTGTTACAGTTTTTCATTTCCGCTTGTAGTTCTATCGTCTCTCATACGTACGGCTGCCTCATTTCCACTATATCGGACGCTCTTCCCTTTCTAGGCTAACCTCGCATTATCCTTGTGTCCCCATCTTTTCACTTATCTTCTTTTGTCGTTCCCCATAGTTTCGTCATCCCGTTTAAGGAGACACTGCTTGGTCTGTTCGCACAAACCAGTAGGATAAATACCTAGCGCATGTACTAGTAACGATAAGCTAGTTCTATGCAATATCAGTGTAGCTCCTAGTCCTTCCTGTGCAACTTCTAAGGTCTTTGGGTTACTCCACCAACTAGAAGGTCCCTTAGTACTATAACCAGCGTAACAGGGGTAATGGGGGGGGAGGAAGGGTGAGAGGAGTGAGTGCGAGTGGGGAGGCTGGAGTTGAGGGGGGAAGATGATAGGTGGATTGAGTAGGGGAGAGGGTGATGGGGGATCCTCCTTTGTCCTCACTGGACTCAGGTTGAGGTGGGGAAGGGGCGCAGTGCCGGTATCAAGGTGAAATGGCTGGAGCATTAATAGCATCTCAGCAAGGAGAAGCTAGTTCTTTTGTTATGCTTGGATGTGGGAGCAGGAAACGTCTTAGTATCTCCTAGTTATTGGAGTAACCCAATGACCTTAGAAGAGGACCTGGAAGGACTAGGAACTACAAGTGAGATTGCATAGAACTAGCTTGAGACTATTGTACATGCGCTACAACTATTTATCCTATATCTTTATGCGAATGGACCAAGCTATACACTACTAGATATGGTGTGTAAAACATTGGGGAAACAGGTAGAGGATAGGCATGGAAAGGTTGGGGACACAAGGCAGTCAACAATGGACTAACCTAGAAAGAAGAATAGCGTCTGAAATGAAAATCATAACAAAAGAACTTTACAAGGACGGGAAAGGCAATCCGTTGCTAAATTTGTAACATAAAGCACTAAGACAGAGTTCTATAGGTTTCTGTTGAGTTGTCATCTGGGAAGGTATTAGTGGAGCTGTAAGGAAGGCAGGGAGTGGGTGTTACGGTTTTTCTGTACTACACCCTTATCATCTTCTGACCTTCCTGTTACCATGGACACTTTTTCCTTTCTAGGACTATCTTGTGTTGTCCTTATGTTCCCCAAATTCCTGTCTTCCTACTTGGCATTCCCCAATGTTTCTTTCTATTCTTAGCTGACCTGACTTGTGTTACATTTTATTCCCCTAATACCCCTTTTGTCTTGATTATCTTTCCCTGATCTTTCCTCTTTTGAACACATGATAACCTTTCTATTGTCTTGACCTTCTTTCCCATGATCTGGACACTATTTCTGTTCTAAGCATAGCTTCTTGCATGCTTCGTGGTCCTCTTTATCTCCTTTGATTGATGGTTGCCTAGACACCTTTGGCTATGACTCGATATGACTCCTGATGAGTCATTCTGCAGTAGACACCGCTTGGTCTGTGCACCATCTAGATACCTGCTTAAACCTTAGTGCAATGTATGATAGACCCTAAGTAGAATCTCCCTTATATCTTGCGACCTACAAGTCAATTGATCCATTGGTTTCTCTCGATAACTTTGCTTAGCATCTCGTCAGATGGTCTACTTCACTGATACTTTGATCTAAGACCTCTGGCTTGTAAGGCATCGATACCTTCAGCACAAAGGCCCAAGAACTCAGATCCCCTTTCAAGGGCTACACTTGTCCCTACCCAGGCCAAGCATAACAACTTGTAGTGAGTCATATAGCTGTTTATAGTTAGACACACCTTGGTCTGTTCACCATTGAAGTAGTATAAATACCTTAGCACATGTATTTGTAATCCAAGCTAGATCTACACAATCAAACATAGTTCTCTAGTTCCAGAGTTCTCTCCTAAGGTTGAACAACTAGGAGATCCTTATCCTGTCAGAGAAAGTCATATCTACATTAGCATAACAAAAGATCTAGCTTCCCACTAGCTGAATACTAGCAATGCTTTAGCCATTCCTCCACAAAGATATGCACCACCACCCCCTTCCTCTGAGATGTCAGAAGTGATGATCAACAATCTCTGCAACAGTACTCCTCCACTGAAGTCACACCTCTACCCCATCCACCCCCACTTCCCCCCATGAACGATCTTGCTGCTCCCCTTCCTGCTGCTCCTCTTCCTGCTGCTCCCTCTGCTCCCCTCCTTCTCCAAGGGCCTATCCCAGCAGAGTCTAAGGCTGGGTTACCCACCGACTTCTCTGGAGACACTGATGACACAATTCAATGAAGCCTTGCTATGGCTGCCTATTTCTCCCTTGACCCCCAACATTATGTGTACAATGGGCTAAAGATGTTAGTGATCCTGAGCAAGTTGACCCAGGGCTGAGGCAAGTCATTTGCCAAGAAATGGTATCACATCCTGGGAGATGATACCATTCACAATAAAGAAAAAACCTATGAGTTGATGATGAAAGATTTCAGCAAGATGTTCTATCTCTACAACTTTGAGGAAGAAGCTCATTGCAAGTTGATGGCAACTAAGCAAAACCTATGAGATTGGGAGGTGGAATTCCAAAACTACATTGCTGACTTTCTCTTACATGCAGTGTGAAGCAGTGTAACTGATCAAAATACATTGATTGATGCATTCACTGGAGGGTTAGACCCTCAGTTAAGTCAGATGATCCTCTCCATGGGAGAATTACCAACTACTTTGGATGATTGGGCAAAAGCTGCATCCAAATTCCGTGCTCAGCAGCAACATATTTGTGCTTTACATGTTGGAGGAATGTTAAACCTTGGGAGACAAGGGAGAGATCCCAATGCCATGGATGTTGACATAGTGATGTTAACTTCTGCAAACAGGGCAAAACACCTGTGGGAAAACTGCTGTTTTACTTGCCACAAGATAGGGTGTCAAACTAACAATTATCAAGGAGAAAATTGTACTTCCCCAAAGACAAACAACCCCTTCCATCAAAACAATCCCTTCACTCCAACAACCATGACCCAAGCTGGGTCCTCCAACCCAACCAGAACTACACCCATTTGCATGGTAACTGTCACTCTGACCAAATTAAATCATTATATTGCCCAACTGGTCAAACAAGGGACAACTGCAGAACAAATCCACACAGTATTAGAGGTATGCTATACCAAGAACAACAAAAGTGAGGTCATGGCAAGGATGGAATTGGCAAAAAGCAAAGGGAAGGATTTTTAGCAAGGAAGAAAGGAATGTCGACAGCCTCTCTTCTGAATGATATATTAGCAATGGTACATAGGACTGGGACCACTGAGAAATCTATGTGAATTCCTCTGTCTCTATGGTGCTAATATCAAGGTTGATACTCTTGCCCTAATTGATAGTGGTGCAACTGGGAGTTTTATCAATGAATCTTTTGCTCACCAACACCACCTCCCCCTCACATGTTTATGACAACCCCAAGTCACACGAAACATAGATGGGACAACAAACAAATATGCCAAAATCCAATACAGTGTCTCTGTCACATTAAAAATTGGATCTTGGATGAAACCTTGGACTTTCCTAGTCTTGACACTGGGAGGTGATCTTCTTATTTTAGGATTACCATGGTTATGGAAGGTGAACCCCTTGATCAACTGGGAATTAGGGACATTAACCCTCCCTGGATGGCCATCAAATAATGACAAAGAGTATATGACAAATTATCTTTCAACCAACATTGATCAGAAAATTGAAGCATTATGGAAGTGACGTTTCCAAGAAGAGCACCTCAACAAAATGACCCTAGCCATGCAATTAGCCCAAGAAAAAGAGTCAATGACAACAGAACTCCCTTCAATGTTCTTTGATTTCATTTATATATTTGGTAAAGTTATACCAGGTCAATTATCTCCATCACAACCCTTTGATCATGCCATCACCCTTACCCCAAACTTTGTCCCCCAAATTGGAAAGATCTATCACCTTAACCTGAAAGAACGAGACGCTTGTCAAGCTTTCCTTGAAGAAAACTTGTGGACAGGACAAACTGTACCATCCATCTCCCCACAAGCTTCCCCACTTTTCTTTGTACCTAAAAAGACAGGAGATCTTCGACCTTGCCAAGATTATCACTACCTGAATAAATATACCATCAAGAATGTGTACCCTCTCCCCTTGATCTCCTTTTTGCTTGATCAGCTGAAAGGATCAAATGTTTTCACAAAATTTGATGTTTGATGGGGGTATAACAACATTCTGATTCATCCCAACAACTGATGGAAAGCAGCCTTCATCACCCTGTTTGGCCTTTACAAACCCACTGTCATGTTTTTCGGTCTCTGCAATTCACCCACTACCTTTCAGGCAATGATAAACCATCTGTTCTGGGATTATCTCTGTTATGAATCCTTAAGAACACCCCTAAGTCCCTGGATCATCTTTTCTGATCCTTTAGAAGCCACTTTCGCCCTAAGGTACTCTTTTCTAATCTAATCTATAGGGGGAACCAAAACCCAAAATCTTCGCCCATAAATCCTGGACCAATGGACCGATCCCTTGGCCCCAGCTTCTCCCCCCAACTCATATGCATCCAGAAGCACCCATGAACGCCCTTACCCTTCATAGATTCCAC
>JBBPJT010000384.1:0-26186 GCA_038088895.1 Xerocomus potaroensis | reverse complement strand
GGAGTTATTGGTGACGTGTCTTTCCCATGTTATTGTTGACTGATCGTCTTCTAGTTCCCACACTTTTAGTATAAAAGTACGTGGATGGCGTCGTTCTCCAGTGCGAATACAGAACTGATGAGTGCTTCGGCACGAAATAGATCCTGACCTTGTAAACGAAAAGGTCAGGCTATTTTCTATTTCGCCTACTAACTCTCTACACTCCCCAATACTCCAAACCGCACCTTCGGCGCGGTTTGTCGTCCTAACCCTAGCTAGTTAGTGCGAAGTAGGGGGTACTGGGATGTGTAGCCCAGCTGATGAGTCCTAAAGGACGAAACCCGTTACGTGACAAACTTTCACATTAGGCTGGTCGTTCACACGACCCATGTGACCTGAGAAATCACATGGCCGCGACTTCGGTCCAGGGTGCCTGTTGCCGTTCTCGTCTACTCCTGGGCCTTGGGGCGTGGGACACGGATACTCAATTCGTCGTCCTCGCCTCCAACAAGCCGCTTCGCGGCTTGTTGTCGGCTCGGCCTCCTAACCCTCTCGCATCCATTTTATTGCCGCCATTGTTGCTCTCACGCACCAAATCACGCTTATTGTCTTGCAGTTCAGCCTGGTCGCCCCGATCATTTGGTAGGGTTCATCTCTGGCTCCATATACCTGTACTTGCGACATGGTCGCTGCTGCCGCCTCCCAGCTGTCTATGGATGCAATCTATAACAATATGGCACATTCCGCAACTCTCCGCACTTCCTGATTCGCTCAATTGGCCCTGCTCAGCCATCTAATCAGACGCTGCATGCTCGATTCATCGACGCACTCATCACTGTTGCTTTCTGGGTATTCCCTGGTACTTGGTGAGTTGTCCTTTATGGCCGCTTCACCATCTGGGTTGTCTAGTCAATTTGGGGCTGTTCCAGGTGAATTCACTTTGACCTGTTACTCCATCTGCTTGCTGACGTCCTGCAGCACCTTCTTTGGCCTAGTATAGGCGTCTTTGTTACTCCACGACATCCCCATCTCATCCGCTGTGATACCGGTACTCACGCTGTGCACACTTCCATTCCTGCTCAGTCTATTCGACTCCCATGACTCTCCTCAGGCTCAGCGCTTGAGGGCTCTTCTAGTTTATGCATAGTCCTGTTTGGTGGTTCTGGAAGTGTTGGTGGTGTAGGTGGGACACATGATATGTCGTTGCCGTCGTTTGGGGTAGGCTGATGATTTTTGTCAGCTGCCATCATCAACCGCTCATGTGCTGACATATTCTCTCTCTCTCCCTCAATCGACACAATACCATCCATTGGGGTTTGCTCCCCCTCAATTTCTGCATCTCCACATCCACCACCAACCCATTTGTCAACATCCACCTCAGCCTGTTTGTGCATGACACCTGTATTTCGTTCGGCTGCAGCCATATCACCACCCTTCTAATCCATGTGCACTAGTTGGTCAGGTGGCTCTGTAGGTGTGTCAGAATGACATCCATCGTCATCCGTCGCATCTGCAGGGTCTTCTGATGGTCTTGACTTCGCTATCTCTGTACTATTGGTAGTTTCTGTAGGTCACCCATTGTGCCTACTGGTCTTGTGGCCTTGGCACACTTTGTGCTCAGGTTCACGACGTCAGCTGCTGCTCTATCACCCTGTTTGCTCACCACCTCAGGCTTCCAGGGCATGTATGTATTGTTTCCTACGGATGTCCAGTATGATACATTCCTGCAATCACACACTACTGTTCCATTGTGGGAACATTGTATATTGTTCCCACAAATGTCTAGTCTGATACATTCCTGCAATTGCACACTACTGTTCTATTGCAGGAACATTGTATATTGTTCCCACGAGTGTCTAGTGTGATACATTCCCGCAATCACACACTACTGTTCCATTGCGGGAACATTGTATATCGTTCTTGTGAGTGTCTAGTGTGATACATTCCCACAATCACACACTACTGTTCCATTGCGGGAACATCGTATATTGTTCCCATGAGTGTCTAGTCTGATACATTCCCACAATTGCACACTACTGTTCCATTGCGGGAATATCATATATTGTTTCCATAAGCATCCAGTGTAATATGTTCCTGCCATTGCATACAACTGTTCCATCATGGAAACATGGTATATTGTTCCATCCAGTGTTCTATGTGATATGTTTCTGTATTCCAACATATATGTCTAATTGCAGGTATTTCATTGCTAATTACTCATACCTTGCATTATTATATCTTATCTTACTCTCCTTATTTCCTGCTTTCAGACATATATGTCTCATTGTGGGTAGACTACTATTGTATACTTTCCCGCAATTGAACATATATGTCCCATTGCGGGTATTTCATCACTGATCATTCATACCTTGTCTTATTGTGTCTTATCTTACTTTCTTATTTCCCGCATTTAAACATATGTGTTCAATTGTAGGAACAGTTACTGCTGTTCCTTCACTATGTAATCATGTCTTTGTCTTTTCCGCACTCACAATATCTATCAATTGCGGTGTTTTACTACCTATAAATGCCATCCTAACCCCTACACTAACCCTAACCAACTGAGAAAAAACTAGTAAAATTTTTATAAAATATGTGGGCTTAACAAGGGGAACGAAGCCCAAGTTTGTTTTAAAAATGTGCAGAATGGGTTACAAAAAATTACAGCAGACATGATCATGGAATTTAGATCGCACACTGAACCAGAGCACCTACCTGACCCCCAGCTACTTGCCCTTCATGCAGTGTGCACTCATGTCGCACATATGTCCAGTGCTGCTGAGTATTTCAACAAGCTGGACTGCGACAGTGATAATACTAAGGTCCTCGCCTCTGATGGATCATCCGCTACTCTACTTAGCGATCTCATATCACCATACGCCACCATTCAAGTTGCCAAATCCATCTTAACAGAGTCGTACTTGGATCTTACGTACGGTTTGGGGTCAAGCCTTCCCGTGATGTAGTACTCTTCCAGCCCCCCTACCCTGCAGCTCGCAACAATGACTGCGAGGCCGATGTTGGGTCACGTATTCTCGTCAGCGTTTTTGTAATACTTGTCTGGCTCTGCGTCCAGCCCCACAACTTGACAACGCTCACGAAGGCTCATGACGACAACAATTCCGTCATCATGGAGGGACTCTTCCAACCTTACCCCAATGCGGATATCTCAAACCCACATCTATGTCGTCTTGAGTGTCGTTTTGAGTGCTCATCGGCTCCTCCCATATCGCTTCGAGTGCAATAGTCCACTGGAGCGCAAATTCTCCGCTCCCACTCTCCTCGTGTTGTTTCGGGCACGGCTGCCTGTCTCCCGTCCCATCCACATCGTTTAGAGCACAACTGCTTGTCTCCCATCCCATGCACATCGCTCACCCTCCATCCTGCTCATGTTCAATAATTTGCATCTGAGCGTGTTCGTGTCATTTCAAACACAGCCTTTTGCCCCCCATACTTCCTGTCGTTTCGAGCACACTTGCCTCCAGCCTCCAGCCCTGTCAATGTCCTTTCAATGTATTATGATTGATTGCTCGCCCGAAACAGGGATTTGGCGCACTGTTGGAGAAGGTGTCGTGATAGGAATACAATTGGGTCAAAGTTGACGCTTGTATCATGGTACAGGTGCGCAATGGGGTTTCATCACAAGATATGAGTGACGAAAGGTCATTGTAGTCTCCTGCACATGCCCAATGGGCGGTTTGCTGATGACCTCCTTCCCCTACATACTTTCGTCCACATTTTGGAAGAGAGTGATATCAAAAACTCTCGTATCACCTAACCCGATTCTCTCCAGCCCCACCGCTCTCTCTCATATGGACCCCTCCCTTGCTCGATTGAAGGGGCATTTGAATAAAGCTACATACATTTTCGACACGAATACGAATACGGTACTGCAATCTAGTGTGTTTGGTGTACTCATAGTCGCACGCAACAGGGGTCGTTCCGAGTTCTTGTAAGACCCTCACATCTATGAACCTTTTCCCACTGAACGTGCATTGTCGTACTCCCTGCTCTGTATGACCCCCGCATCCGACCAATGCTCTCTGTGCTGGTAAAATAATCCAGGCCGAATCCTTTCAGTTCAGCTCATACCTCAAGTCAACGTACCTTGACTCGTCCTCGATACTCCACACCATTGGCATGCCACACGATCTCGTGCACCCGACCCCACCAAGCTATGAACGTGCAAGCCAAGGCCAGTGGCGAGTGCGTCGCGATCTTTGATTCGAGCATTGCACTCTTGCAAGTATTGTTGCCGTTGAACAAGATCGGACAAGAAAAAAGGTAGGTGGTTCGATACAATTACTGTGTAATATAATCAGCGATACTTAGACATCTTGTACGCCACCTTACTGATACGGAGAGAAGCGCCAAACAGCATGACGCAGCCCAGGCGTGTTGATATCCGGCAATCGATTTTCATCCCCGAGACTTGAGTCATTTTTCAGTGAGCCTTTTGCCTAGCTTTCCCGAGGCGTATGGCACATGGATTCGCTAGGACGGGCGTAAGTTCCCGCCGGAGATTCGCATGAAGAACTAAATAGTCTATTTATGCTAGATGACCGTGAAACTGACTTAATCCCGAACACCAGGTCGAAAGGAGCTACTCAAGAGAGTTCCGGTATATGCACTTCCAGACGCTTTCCTAGTTTTGCTTCCCGCCACACCAAATACATCCTATATGTCGTAAGATGATGACAAAAAGTAACCCCTTATTGTTGCCTTTCTTTCTTCTCCACACCTTGAATTTACTTGAAGCTGACTGTGTGAATCACCAATTTCCCTTGGATGGTTTCAGGCACTTTCTCCGCGTCACTCGCCCAGAAAGCACTCCGTTTCCTTGATGCCGACGGTTGTCCTAGGTGTTTTGGTTTGTTCGCGCCTCCGCTTGGTGGCCAGGACCCCCCCAATCACTGACTCTACCGGATTGGCGAGCCATACGTAAGAGACAGCTGACGGCGAATTCTTCTACCCATTGATACCGATACGGGCTGTAGGCACCAGATCGCCGCAGCGTGCCCTCGGATTGCTCAATTCGGACAACGACATCCCCTTTCCTAGTGTCCGCACCAATGCCACTGGCAGTCTTGCAGTCTGTAACCTTGGAAACCAGCCGAGGACAGGTTTCCGTTCCAACGAGACGTCCTCTCGAGGCGAGTTATAACCTTTATGCCAGTTTGCCCCTTGTCGGCCATTCACTGCGCGACTCAATTCGTGCAGAAAGGGGAAATTGAGTGACGTTTACCATGTAGTCCGACTGGGCGGTGAACACGAATGGCGTTTAAGCTGGTAATGGTCGAAAAGATTTCGGAAGACACGTAACGGTCCACCGATGCAGGTTCTACTCTCGTCCTCGGATTCATTAGCCGGTCCTTGATGGCGAGCTTATAACAAACGATTGATTGGGTATCCATTGGTGTGGGTTTTGTGTCGGTCGTGTATGCTAACTCACTGTAGCCCGTGCGATTTCTTCCTGACTACAGGCTACGAAGGTACCCCAGATCCTTGGCCCCAAGTCTGCAACGGTACCAGTCGACTCGTCGAAATGCACCAACGGCGTTCTCAGATTTGACGGGGATCGTTTTCCCCTCTGCGAACGCTTATTGCAAATGTGACCACGTAACCAGCTAATTACATGATTGAGTGATAGCTTGGGCGTCGGATTTGCGAACCTTGATAACGCAAAGTGTCATAGTGACTGCGAAATTTTTTCTTGTTCTTGTAATCCTCAATGGACTACTCTTGGTATCCCCACCAAATGCCAAGTATACATGTCAGGCGATCGTCCTGACGCAAACGGACACTACACCTAGCACCCATGGGTATAATCGCTCTTTAAGCGCTGAATGGCAACACGATCACTGTACCTGACAAGACAACACCATGCGTTCCTGTGCCCTGTCGTCATCATGAGCACTCGTGCAATATACCTGACTTCCATGAGTTACAGATCCCTCGAACGAGTCAGTGACGAAGCCCTCGTACCACAATCCACGCACACGCAAGGTCTATGGTGTGCAGAAGAATTTTCTTGCCTTGCGTTTTCTTTTTTTTTTCGCCGGAGTGACGCCGCGTATAGTAGCATTCGACATGCCAGTGCTTTTCAAATCGAGTTGTTCGAGATCATGATGAAACGTGCGTGACGCGCCGGGGCCCTGGATGGTATGGCGATCGAGTGCAGCGTGCTTCCGAGTCTGTTATAGAAAGGGACCGTGGGGCGCGACGCAACAATCAGAGTCATTGGATTGGGAGAGTTACTCACCGTCACCCGTCTTATGACTTTGATTCTGGGTTGGCGTTGTCATCGATACACGATGACAAGACACACCAAGAACGTCGAGAAGCGAGTTTCAGGTGCATGACGGAGCGGCGAATCAGGGATATAGTACGCAAAAGGTGTTGTTCAAGTGTGTGTGCGGTGATGGGACCGTCCATGATGCATGATGTTCAAGCAGGCAGTGACGGAAATGGGCAACACGCTCTTCATATCGTCGAACAATAGCTTTTCACTTGGATAGAAGTCAGGATTGGGTCACAAGGGACGGGTTCAATGAAACGATTGATGCAGTTATGGAAGGTGGTCCTTTTTTGTGTTTGAATCTGCCCTGTCAGCTCGACGTATAAAAGGCCTCTTCACGACCCACTTTTTTTTGGGTTCTCCACCGCTCCTTATCAACATTGGCCCTCCCTTTTCATGCTTTCCTCTCGTTTCTGGGTCCCAGTGGCCCTCGCCTTCGTTTTCGCTCCAAAAGCCATCACTGCGGAACAGCACACCATCACATTCATAAACAAGTGAGACTCGGATTTCTTCAATGTCATTGAAGGAACTGACAAGTGATTAGATGTGGCTCTGGTCATGTACGACCCTGTACTATCACCAACACACGTCTGACTCTCCTTGTAGCCACAACTCCTCGGAACCAATACTGACTTTACCGGGAATTCGTGCACGACTGACACCAGCTGGTCTGGTATTGCGTATGTCCACGTAACATTGCCGAAACGATGTATTCATTCAACTCCTACCCTTTTTCTTCCGATCCTAAACTCCCTCAGGTACCTTCAGACGGGTGAGTCCTGACACGCGTTTGAATTTTACTTTTTACATACGACCTTGTGATGTGATCAGGTGATTGCGGCTACAATGGTGAAGGCTGTATACTCGTCGAGATCAATCTCAGCAACCCCACCCAAGCGAACCCGGGTGGTGGCTCATGTGTGGACCTCTCCCTGATTTCCCCGTAGGCCCTATCACGTATCGTCCTTCCTTACCTAATTGTTAACGGGCGTCTATGATCGAAACAGCCATGCTTTCAACGTCGAAAGCTCGTTCTCGTGCGTTTAAGCTCGACAAAAAGATCAGGTTTCTTATGCATTCACGTCTCTTGCAGGTTTTATGGAAACTGTGCTGGTGTAGGCAAAGATTGTACGCCACTCCTCTCTCCTTTAGTCCAACAACGTATCACTCATCCTGACGATAAAGGCAACAATCCAAACTGCGGGACCACCAACTCCTTTTACTCACCGACCGACTACAGCGCCCAAGCCTACTGTGAGGTCTCAAATGTAAGTCCGATTTCCAGCTCTACGCTCTTGAACGGTCATCATATCCACTTCAAGGCCAATCTCTTGATCGCGTTCTGTGCCAACGCCACAGAGATTGTGTTGTCAGGCGAATCTCTTCCAAGTGATTCTGCGACTGCATGTACTGGCCATGTATCAACGACATCTGGTAATGTCCCTACGACGATATCTCTGCCAACAAGTGCCCCGCCAACAAACACTCTACCAACAAACACTCCACCAACAAACACTCCACCAACAAACACTCCACCAACAAACACTCTACCAACAAACACTCTGCCAACAAACACTCCGCCAACACCCTCAGGCGCTCCAAGCTCTGCCCCAGGAACTGTTCACACACCCAGTCCCACTGACACTGACTGTTGGGATCCTGGGTATACGACCGACGCCCCTACGTCCAGTCCCACTGACACCGACTGTTGGGACCCCGGCTATACAACTGCCCCTGCGTCTACGCCAAGCACCGCCTCTGAACCCGGAACAGTCCCAACAAGCGCCACGACACCCCACGACACCCCTACATCCACACCCACGCCGACGCCCACATCCACATCCACTCCGACCCCGACCCAGACGACGCCGAAGAGTTGCAAACCGCGTCCTACCGGTCCGCGTACATCCAATATGCAGACGAGCACGACTATCTCCACTTCCCAGACAGCCGTTCCCTCTTCTGTGCCGGCGAAGACGGCTCCAGGTCGTCGCAGTCACCGTCGCTCGCAGCACCATAGGCACTTCTAATATGAAGCACTATGAACGGCCACCGGGGAGGTGTTTCTCTCCTCGTGTGTCCATCCGTCCGAACTGGTTTCGTATACCCATCTCTATGCCTTGAAGGCTTTCGGCGGTATCTTCATATTGAGATATCGCATCCGGCGTGTGTGTGTATACCCCTCGCCCATACTCGTACCTTTTCCCTTTGCCCCACTGCGGGTCTGTGCCACTCTGGGCGTTGCACAACTTTATTGACTCTGGAGTCATAGACCAAAGTTAAATATGTAAACGTTTTTGATGTTGCTCTGGCTTTCATACAACTCCTATTCTATATACAGTAACCGAATACAATCTTCCACGCACACGACCTGGTTTTACGTTTAGATAGAAAATGGATCGAGCACCACATCCATGCCGCGCCGTCCAGACCATCTACGTGATCTCCCTGAGAGAAGCCAACAAAAAAGTCAGATGCACGCGCTAGTGAAAAAAAAGCCACACACCCGTGATCGATGTGCGTCGCTTTATACGAAATCTGGATGCATCCTGTGCTGGATATATAATAAAAAAACACTCACTCTGGCCCTCGATACCCGGCCGCAGGATCAGCGTTCTTTCATCATTGCCCATCGTCCCCCCCTACTTCTTTCTTTTTCGTTTCCCCCCAGTCTCCATTCTCGGTCCAGGCACAGACCTAGACGTACACGTGGTCGCCCGTCCGATGTCGATGGAGGCGTGGCCGGCCTTGTCCATGTCGCGCCTCGGACCGGGCACCTCGGACATGTCGACTCCGAACGCCCGGCCGAGCCCGGGGCCGAGGTTTCGTAGGGCAAGGCCCTCTCAGGCTCGCACGAAGCCGAGCATGGGTGCGTGAATACGCCAAACGTCCCTTTTGTTCGTTCAGAGTCCGATCCCGCTCTCGAGCGCGCCGTCGATCTCGTTCAGAGAAATCGAAAAAGCAGCAGGCCTAATGGATACGAGTGTAAGATGACATGCGAACACGTTTTCAGGTCTGAATCGGTCAGCGACGTTTTCTATAGTCCTGCGAATGCTGTCTTATTCGTGGGACACGCGGCCACCGGTGGCGAACGTTTGAACGTCTGAACTCAGCCTTGCAAAACCGTGAGAAACAATGTGAAAAAAAGTGTGAATGAAAGCGGCGAATGCTGTGAATGGTGGCATACGACGGGCTTTTTGACGAGAGCCATCCCAACACTTGTCATGGTCAACCTTTTGTTACCATTCTCGGCCTTTTCTTGATCCTTTTGCCATCTTGCTCCACAGAGGAACACGAAAAAGAAGAAAACTAGAAAACGCACTAGCTGCCGAATAAGTCTGCGACGCCACGTCCTCGGAGAATCCGTCCCCAAAGCGCTCTTGACTTTGGTATACATACCGTCCCTCACTGTGTCCACCTGGAGAACAACCAACATCTTTTGCCGAGATGGCCCGCCACGCTGGTGAAATCATTCCCGAAACGCGACACGGCGCATGTCAAGGTTTTTCAATGAAGACCCTGTTCGGAAAGTGGACGGTCGACGTGAGGACGGCGTACACGATGACACCCGCCACAATGCAACACCCCACCACGTAACACGGATGACAGAGAAGGGAGACGTCAGCGTTCACGGGACGGTCGTCCATCCCTGCGCTTTGAGTCACCTTTATGTCTCTCGCTCGCTCACCGTTCACTGCCACTACCCAACCATTTGCAAACCCCCCACGTCATGATCGGGCGAGCACAAAAAGGACACGGGCATTGCGCCTGCCTCGCACGGTCCTCGCTCGTCCAAACTCATCCTACGCCAAACACTTTACAGCACACGGTGACAAAAGTGAACGATGAACTCGGTGAGTAAGACACCGAAGTGTTGCCTCGCAGAGACCTCGCTCGTCGAAGCCCGTTCGGAACGAGAAACGAGCCAGAGATGGAGCGTGGCACCCCGTGTGCCATCGATCGCAGGGAACACGGGTGGGTGAATTTGAGCACCAGCCACCCAAGTCCAAGGGGATCGCTGGACCAGGCCAACGCTGCCTTGCACAACAAAAAAGAGGGGTGTGACTCACGCACGTCAATAGCCCTCGTCTTGTCCGTATGCCCGACGATGGACTTGAGCCACACCTCTTTCACGAGGGGAGCTTCCTCCGGTGAATCTAAATCCACTGGCTCCTAGTTGAATACCATGTAGAGCTCCTTGTTCTCCAGGAGAACATATTGTTGCAAGCACAGAGGCGTCGTGTGTAAAGTGTGTCTCGCCTACTGTGATCAAGTCATAGATTGTGAGTGTGGAGTCGTAACGCGAGGTGGGTGAGGCAAGGTGGCGTCCCATATATTATCGATGTATCAATGTAATCCGGTAGAGCACACACCCCTTTTGATGCGTCATCATGCGATTAGATGGAGATGTCCAAAGACGTACATGACAGACCCCCCCCTGTGCATCTTCCGTATGTATTCGTGCACGTGTGGCCCAGCGGTGCAAAAACCTCGGCACGCGATGCGTTGTCTTTGTGGCAAGTGGCAGAGGCGCAGACTGTGCCAAGCGCTACTGCAGGCTGTGACATGAATTCAACATACCCGTTGGTGGAATACATGCTCGCAAGTTGGTAATACTCTGCGTGGCCGTAGACAGGTGCCGTCCGGTAAGGCCAGGCGTCTGGGAGATGGTTTGGACCACATCCATCCGAGATACTGAATGACTCTCGTTGAACCATCCGGCTCTTACCCGCATATGTTCGAAAGAGAAGAAAAGGGAAAGTTAAAGAAAGAAATGAAAGAAAGAAAGATACGTACACGGAAGCCATCAGGTCCCCTATCGATCTAGAAATCGCGTCAGGTCCTAGAGGCATCGCGAACGATGGAATTTTGTCCCAATTCAACTCAGCTTGCTTGCGGACGTAGAGGTGGAGATAGTCATACTTCTGTCCCTGGGTCGAGTACCATGCCGAACCTGCATGTCGTATTTTCGCGTAAGGTACCCCACAACGACCGTTCTAAAAGAGAAGAGCGAGGGACACACCCGGAGCTATGCCTCTAGTGTGTCGAGGCCCGTTCCGTGCTCACCTTGAAAGGTGGGCTTTCGGTTGTCGTACAGGAGGCTGCTGGCTGTCGACGAACTCAAGGTCGTCGGATATACAGTCACGCCTGGGGCTATCTTTGGAAGACTTGGACGGTTGAAACCACGGATGCTGCATCGAACAGGATCAGATCCGTCCGAGGGAGGAGGTTAACGTAAATGCCGAATTCTAATGGCAAGGTTTGCACTGATTCAAAGAGGCGTCGGACCGCACCTCACCAGACGTGTGGCTCACGACGAGGGTCATCCTGTGCCAAACAGGGACGCACAGCAAGGGTGGGGTCATGAACGGGAAGCGAGGGAAGAAGGGGGGGATACCCAAATAGCTTTCGAATGTGGATTTCTTGTGAAAGCTCGTGAGGGGGGTCATGTATATGAATTTTATGCCACGGTCATGGATGGCTTTGAGGGTTATCTGGGCATATCGCGGGTCAATATCGCGATAGTCGGAACTGCGTGTAGGCTAGGATAAGATCCGAATATGTCCAACCAATCACAAGACGGCAAAAAAGTCGAGAAAGACGAGAATAAAGCCGAGGGACGGATGTGATGAGTGCAATGAGTGCGGAAAGAGTGCGCCGACAGACATCATATCCCATATCTGCCTGTGAAGAGCGATAGATGGAGGACAACCAGGTCCCGCCTACACCGAGGTCTTTGAGATAATCTAGTTTAGCACGAATGCCATCGAGATCGCCTATCCCATCCCCGTTGCAGTCAAAAAGGAGGCAAGGTATACCCGGCAAAACAACGGATTTCTACCACGCGCGGGGGAAAGGCGGCTGTGAGGCAAACAGGGTGTTTTGTACTTGGACCGGATCCTGATTGTGAGTGCAAAAAGAAGAGGAAAGGGCTGCGGAGATACGGAAGTGGGAGTTCAAGAACCTCGAGGCTGGCAGGGAAGAAGGCACGTATACCGCTTTATCTTGGGAAACGATCTATAGACACCTGGGACTTTGAGAGACCGAGGGGTGGGGAAGAGAAAGGTGGCCTAACCATACAAGAAAGCTGGAAAAGGTACCCAATATTAGGGCTCCACAGTTCATCTGATCGGAGAACCCCAATGCAAATGAACGTGACATGGGAAGGTGAAGACCGAACAAAACGCACTGGGAAACGTCTATATTAGCCCCGGGGAAAGTAAGACTTGACTGGATTGGGTCGGACCAACGTGGCTTGGCGATGAAGCAAACTCTACCGGTTTGAAAGTGAGAGCCAACGCTGATGCCTCGAGACTCGTTTCCGGTTGGACTCCGCCCCCTGCGCAACAGCCAAGGGCGTAGCAATGATCGATCTGATGGCTGCGGGCCAGCTGAGCCTGGTCCGTTTGAGGGGAAGACCCAAAAAAAAAATTCCAGTTTGCCGAAGGCCAAGGGAACAATGACAGTCTACGAAAAGGTAAACAACACGTTGAAAAGTTCGAGATTGCTCACGCGAGGAGCGATGCGGTGATAATGAAACACTGGAAATGGATTTCATCAACATGAGGCGGTGCTTCCCTGACAGCTGGCAACTGGCCATGCTGCAATTCGATCTTTGGCTTTAAATACGCTTGCCAGAAGATGAGACTAGACATTCCCAACAACTCAACTCACCTGAACAACACAACACACACAATGAGCACTCGAACCACCCCCACCATCACCATCAACCGCGCAGAGCCAATCCGTCGCTCTTCTCTTCCCCCCATCTACACCGACTGTCCCCGTCCCATCCCAAACTCTTACTGGGCTACACCCAACCTCCTCGCCTGCGAGTACCCCTGGTCGCCCTTCGAGTCATCCACACAAAAGCTAGACAAGATCCTCGCCGCAGGCGTTCGCACCTTCATCGACCTCACCGAATCCGGCGAGCTCTCCCCCTATGCCCCACACCTTCCCGACCTCGCACACGCACATGGCATCCCCCTCTCTGAGATCGAGTACCACCAGTTCCCGATCCAAGACCGTTCCCTCCCCGAGTCCAGGGAGTTCATGTTCACCATCTTGGATGTCCTTCGGGACAATGAGCGGCGTGGGCGCGCGAGTGCCGTACACTGCCGAGGCGGGATCGGCCGGACCGGCATGGTCATCGGCTGCTGGCTCGTCGAGTCCGCATACGCCAAAAGCGGCGAGGAAGCTCTCCGGATCATCGCCGCGCTTTGGAAGACCGTCGAGAAGTGCAAGCGCTACCCGCAAAGTCCTGAAACGGGCCCTCAGTTCGAGTTTGTGAAAAACTTTGAGCCGCCACGGTTCGTGATGGCACAGTGAACGGTTTCGTGATCGCAATTGCACCTTCTTCGCTTCCGGCTTTCTTTCTTTTCGGTACGGTTTCGGTTGCGGTTTATGTTCGCTACCGCTCATATCGGTTCGTTTGTCAGGGCAGGATATCTCGCCGCCCATCTGCGCGCGCAGGTCGACAACTTTTTTTTAGATACGCCATGAATGCTTTACAATGTACACACGCATCGTCTTCGGCGGGACTAGGACTCATCCACTCGCAGCATATGCGGCGTCTGTACTTTTGGGAGCTTGGAGGAACTAAATATGTATCCCTAATATCGCGTTACTTGGCACGGACGCCTCCTACACGGTCATTAGGCGCTCACTTACTCACACGACGCTGGATGATAATTTGTATCATGATACCCGCTTTGTAACATACGTTACGTTTTCCATGTTCAATTTCATCGGTCTGGCAGGAGTTGCCATTTCACATTCGGCCTCTTGGTTTGTACTCACTCTCCCTCAGATCGGGACGGCGCATCGGAACGCCACCGATCTCAATGGGAAGAATCACCGTGTGAGCTCCTTAACAGTAAATAGACCCACTCGGATTTTACTTATCTCCCGAACGGACCCGACAACGCCGAAAAACGGGGCGCGCCACCCGAAGGCCCCGGCATACAATCCAGGAAGGCTGGCTCTCAGCACACGATACCGTGTACTACTGGACATGTGCAAATTCGAAGCCCGACGAACCGAAGGCCTAGCCACGGAGGGGAGGGTGTGGACGGGTCCGCCTCGTCTAGGTTTTCATACGAGACCTGGCCGCTCGTTTGAAATGGAAGGAATGCCCGTCGAGGGCGTTGTCGGGCCGGCGTTCGAGCGTCTAGTGAGTCTGTTCGGGAGGAACAGGGGCGGGCCGCGGGCCGAGTCTTCATTGAAAATAACTAGGGGATGAAAAAAGGGGTGAGGGGTAAACAACAGAAAAGGAATATGACGTGACTCGCAAAGTGTGCGCAACAAAAAGCCGGTGATCGATATGATCGGCATGGGGCGGAAAAGCACGGAGGCTGGGTCGAGAAGGCAAAACAAATGAAATGTACCGAGTGCCTCGATAAGATAGATGAACTTGAAACACTTACCCGAGAACTGGACAGACGACCGAAAGTGTGTTGCGCAGGTTGGTCCATTGAATTTTAAACTCGAGTATGCTACAGTTCTATATTTCCCCCAAGACTCATCAGTTCACGGTCCTCCCCGTCTACGTCAAACGATCATCTCGAAGACGCCTTCGATACCCATAATACCTTGTAACCAGGTAAACTATATCGAATCTTGACATCATAAATGAAGGATAAACATGCCAGATGTATAAGCATTGTGTGTTTTTCCGATCTACAGATGTCAGGGCAAGTTAGGAGTACGAGACGATCGTCGATATCGGCAGAGACTGCGCCAGTCTCGCCCGTTTTCAGCATGTTCTGCGGAAATTGGAGCAGTGAACGACAGAAGCCAACATCCCATGTGAACCCAACGTTTATAAGTTTGATAGTGCACGAATCGCAGTTCACAGCTCGATCCATTCCCTGTGTCGTCTGGGGCAATCGATCATCGATCATAGAGTGCACAGGTTGTCTGTCATTCTTCTCGTGTCGTTCCTTGCCTTGGAAGCTGAGTATTCTGAAACATCCGCTTACTGAGAAATAATTGCACCTCACTGAGAATACCTCTCTCTCGAAAACCGGGCCAATGAGAACAACCAGAGGCGAGAGTTTCTCTAGTTACATACCCCATGCCGGAAACAAACCAAAATTTGTGAGCAAGCAGAAGAGGGAAGACATCGAGGAAAGTGCACATGTTGCATGGCAGCAGAGCGGCACGAAGATTATATGGTTATTAAATTTCGGTGTGAGGGAATCGCTGTTTCGTTTGAGTTTCGATTGATCCTTTGCGGGCTTCAAGTGTTCGACCATTGACCATGTCCCCAACAGGCCGTACACATTGATAAATCCTATCTTTTCATCGGCTGCCCGATCCAGAGAAGGTAACAGAATTGCTCGATTTCGAAATCCCATTTCGCTCTCGCGGCGCCTAAGGGTTCGTCTGCAAAAGAGATTCGTGGACTTGAGGTGTATCCATACCGAAAATTTGACACCACCTTGAAATAGTACGCGAGAGTTGCCAAAAAGGGGTGACATCAGGGAAAGGGAAGAGATCAAGGAGAGGGCACAAGCATAGTGCACATGTCCCCTCAACTCGACGCAAGGCTAGTTTGTTGTCCAATCAAGGCTTCTATTTAGTTATCGTGAAAAAGTCACCGCGACTGCCAATGCATCCATCGTAATGTAGTTCAAGACCGACTGTAACCAGAAACACCTGAGCCTCGTGTCATGCTTTGACAAAATTTTGAGACCTACGACGATATTCCTTCTCTACTGGCTCCGGCAATGGTCTTTTACAACGGAAACTGGTTCATTAAACAAACCCGATGGACAACATCTGAGAGAATGTTTGGGTGCCAAAGGGCCATGCCAATGATACATGATACGGTCAAACCTTTCCTAACCCATACCCATTCTAGAGGCCAAACTGTCAATCCAACAAGGCACGTCTTATGGGGAACAAAGTCAGTTAAAATGCCATACTATATATTATTCACTGAGGCCATGGTGTGATTTTCGACTTTGTTGTGGGCTGGAGGTCTCTGAAGGGGTATGGGCTATGAGAGGTTCAACTGTATTATTTTGCGCTAGGGCTGAAAGAGCGATCCCTATTATATGACGTAATAATGACGAAGACCCCCAAGTGCCATTGAAACATCCAACCTCTCCGTCAATATATGACATTGACCTTTGAAACACGGTCATTTTTCGTTTGCACAGATGTTTCTTTTGTTCGCTGCTGGCTCAGAGGTGATCTTCTCCATCGGAAATCGTTGAGCTTCTCGAGTCTCCAGGCGACAAGCAACTACACCTGGAAATTACACGAACCGGTGTCGTCGACCACGGTCAATGATCTCCCTCAAATTCTTGCTACTATCGGATACCGACAACTATTGAATTCCAACCAGTTCCCAGAGACCATCTTCAGCGACAATCATCCCTAGATGTCGTTTTGGAGTGGGTCAATGTACTCATATAGCCTGCCAAATGCAGACATTGGTGGATTGTAATCTCTCCTCTTTCTTCGCTTCGAACATCATCAATCTAGATGATGTGACTCAAGACGTTTGCGACGCATGAACTAAATGGCGTAGACAAGCGCTGCCATTTTTACCGGACTTGCCAATATTCTCGATTGACTTTTTCTCGCAGAGAATAAAAAGGTACTTATATCTCAACGCACCTCTGGACACCTTGTCTTCATGAATTCTCATAATCGGTGTGCCAAATCAGATGCTCAAAAATCTGTTCCAAATCAGTGATGACAGTCGCGTCTTCCGCAGTGTTGCGCAGACAAACTAGCAGGCGAATTACCACCTGCAAGTTTGTTGATCATCCATTTAATCGACAACGCAGGGTTCGAGATTGGGCTGAAACTAGTTCAAAAAGTCTGTCAAAGTAGCTATGCAAAACAGCGGATTGCATGCATTCAATGCATTCACGAGCAATTAAACACGAAAGCGCGGGCAGATTAAAATTGTACATGCGAGATTACTCTGTCTCCGACTTCAAGGCTGAAATATCAAGTCGAAAAAAATATTGCTAGCTATCACATATGTTTTACCTGGCCTAAGCCTGCCTTTGTTTTCAGATCATTTTTCGAGTCGCCCACCAGGTAATACATCATCGGTATATTCGTATGGTCAACGAACCTATCAGCTAGTTTCGGATTGACTGGGACGACGCTTCTGGTTCTGGTGGTATTTCCACCTTCGCGGCAAAGCATTTTAGTGGAGAGGAACACTCTTCGCGCGTATTCACTGGCAGGATAATCACGGTCCTCATCTGGACATCCGGTTTCGCTTTTGAGTGCATCCGAGATATATGACAGACAGACACCTAATAACGAGTGGGTCTCAACAAGGTGTACATAAGAGCCAGTCAGTCCAAGTCGTGATCGTAGAGTCGTACAAAGTGCTGCGCGTGTGACTTAGCGTCTTGTTTGACTGCTGCCTACGTCGCAAGTTATGGTCTTTGCCTGAAACTTGTCCTCGTCGCTCTCGAGTAGTCTATTTCACTAGCATGTCAGGCATTATGGGTTTCTTTAACTCCAAGTTTCCCTCGACAATGAACCCCCGCGACCGTCCATCAGATCCGATATCTCGTCTCCGTTTTGCCCTCGAAACGATGCCCGGCTCACGCAAATACGTATTCACGCCTGCAACTCGCGCAGAGATCCTCTCAGAGCTCTACGACGCATTCTGGGGCCCGTACGCTCATCTCTTCCTTCCACTGTCCAACTCCAGTCTCCCTATGCATGCCACTCTCGGCCATGTCCAAGCAGAACTTGGCTTCGCAGGTGCAGGTTCCGAAGACCCGGTAGTTCCGGGGCGTCCTTGTGGTTATATATTTACTAAGGGAGAGAGCTGTTTCCGGTGCAAGTGAGCATTCTCGTTCTCACTCCCTTTTCTCCTCCCTTACGCATTTCCTCAGGGACTGTGCTCTCGATGAAAGCTGTGTCCTATGTAGCCGTTGCTTCCGGGCCAGCCCTCACAGGGATCACAATGTTAGCTTCTTCATCGCACAACAGTCAGGCGGTTGTTGTGACTGCGGTGATGCCGAAGCCTGGCGTCACGACATTCAATGTCCCTTCCATCCTCTCCTCCGCGACACCCATCCTGTCCTCGATTCTACTGTCTCTGCACCTGACACAACCCCAAGAGTGCTTCCGCGGTCCATCTCCGATGTAGACATTCCTCCTGTCCCCCACTATCCACTCCGTGCGGCCTTCCCTCCAGAACTTAGGGACAACATGGGTCGCGCAATTGGCTATGCCCTTGACTTTCTTCTTGATACCCTTGACTGCTCACCGGATGAACCCGGTGTCCCCAACAATGAAGCCGACCTCCGCCTCTTACCCACCAGCGACCCCATGCAGAAAGACCAGTATTCGGTCATCATTTGGAACGACGACAAACACTCGTTCGATGAAGTCATCCAACTTATATGTGAGACAACGAATCATGATCGCAACGAAGCTACGGCGATGGCACATGCCATCGACGAACACGGACGTGAAATCATCGATATGAACACCAACGTTCCTCGTCTCCTAGAGATAGCACAGATTATCTCTAAAATTGAGATTGGCGTCACCATCCGGCGTGCATATGACACCTTTAGGGAGCAGGTCGTCGTGGTTATTATCGAGTGGTTGCTAGATCTCACCCGCAGCAGACTCGAAACGGACACGCTTATCATCCGTGAGGTCATCGCCGCAGAGCTTCTCTCACCTAGGCGCCGTGAAAACAACATTTTCGGACCCGCGTCGCATATCCCCGACCTCTCCAGCGAGATTCCCGATCCATGTAGGATCGATTGGATGTTCTTGTATCACGCCCGACTCTGGAAGAAACCACGTATCAGCCTGAAGGAGATATACGCATCTATTCTTATGCTGTCCCACCATCACAAACTTGCAATAGGTTTGGTTTTTCTTCCATTGAGTATGCTTGAGTTGTTGACACTAATCCACAGGCGGCCGCTTCGCGGCTGTGTATCCCCGTGTTGTGGATGCCTACCTTCTTGTAGACAGGGAGGCAGAGACTTCCATCAAATATTTTGCCCTCCAGCTCTTTACTGTTCCGTCTGTCGCGAGCCATATCGTGCGGTACCACGACCTAGTCACACGTCTACTTGACATCATCATCAACTTTTTTACAAACCAAATCGTAGAAAAACGTATTGTTAGCGCTCCAGGAAACGCGCCCGAGGTCACGGAGCTAGACGTGGAGAGCTTTCCATTCAAGTCCAAGCGGTTTATGCCGATCTTTAGTGACCTTCGCTACCTCTGCCACAACGAACCTGTACAGCAGCTCATCGCCAAGAACCCCGCTTTTATTCGCAGCTTTGCCAAGGTGTGCCAGCTCTTCATGTGCGTCCATCCGAACAAACGTGCGGCCACCAGTCACGTTGAGTATGAAACGGACGCTTGGATAAGCGTGTTCAACGTCACGCTTTCGCTATCCAGAGTCATCAAGGTATACGGAGAAGCATTTAGTTGGGCAGCGCCTGCGCAACTCGTCAATGCCATTTCCATTGTCGTACGGGATATACTTTCGGTATGCACCCTGGCAAATGAAAAGCTTGACAAGAACAAGTTCTCGAAGCCCACGTACCACGACGTTCTCTTTGGCGACGTTGAATATACGATTGTGGATTTTGACGTCTTGGACGGCTGGGTCAGCTTCCATCATTCGCTGCATTGGCTCTTGGCGGAACTTTTGAAGAACGTGGATATCCTTTCGGAAGAGTCGCTCAGTCGCGTTGGTGTCGCAAGTGTGCGGGACCTGTTTATGCGAATTGCGACGGAGGACGCTATCCTTACACTGATAGATTTCCCCTTGCGAGGTAAGCTACATGATCACATCCTCGCTCCCTTCAGGAGTTGAGATTGATTTGTAGTGCTCGCAATGGTCGCGCAGATTCGCTCCGGACTATGGGTACGTAATGGCTTTCCGATACGCGGTCAATTATTGCATTATCGCGATTTCGTGCTGCGCGAGCTCTGCTATGACCAAGACCTATTCATCCTCCAAACATCTCTCATCATTCTCGATCCCAACATGATCATCGTGAGCATCCTCGACCGCTTCAGGCTACTTCAGTTCTTCCGTGGAGCAGTGGTTCATCCGACCTACGAGGGCGCTCAACTGTCTAGCATGGTTGAGGAGGTGTTGTATGTCATCATCACTCTCTTGACAGAGAAAGGCAGTGCGATCAAGTTGCCCCTTTCGGTTGCCGTCAGGCGCGAAATCATCCATGCACTCGCAGCGGGGCCCTGCTCTTACACCGATCTCGTGAAGCGTGTGGCCGAGCGCATGGCCGACGACGTCTGCTTCGAACACGTCCTTCGACAAGTGGCCAACTTTAGATCACCGGAAGCCACCGCCGACACAGGCACGTACGAGCTCAAAGATGCGTTGTACGACGAAGTGAACCCATTCTATTACCACTATGCTCGAAATAGGCGGGAAGAGGTTGAGGCGGCGCTCAAGGCGCGGTTGAAGAAGAAAACGGGCGAGGCGGACCCCGTCATTGTGCCAAAACCGATCGGCATTGAGACGGGCCCGTTCTCGATCTTGCCGTCCCTGCTGGAATCAGAGGTGCTCCTTCAAGTGATCTTTTATGCGATCTACAACATTCTCGTGTTGACGGACGCGGCGGGAACGACCCCACCATCTGCAGAGGCCATACTGGACCAGGCGTATCATCTCATTATGGTCGCACTCGTGGAACGTGCGTCGGTGTTCAGCCATTTGTCGGCGCTCAAGGTTTTTGAGGACGGAAAGAATCTGATCGATGTCATTTGTGCGATGGAGCATGCAGACCACTTTAAGCCCTACATGGCGCGGGTGGGTTGGATTTTGCGGGAGATGTCCAAGTTTGTACCCGAGGAGGTGCAAGTGCGTCGCAAGGTGATCACGGTTGTGAAGCCAGGTTTGGATGCAGAGACGCTCAAGAAGCGTGCGGCAAAGGCGCGTCAGGAGGCCATCATGGCTCAGATGAAGGCCCAACAGGCGAGTTTCGCGATCAATTTTGAGGATGTCGGCGAGGATCAAGACGAAGATATGGAGGAGACGCCGGATGAACTAGTGCAATATGGGTCGTGTATCGTGTGTCAGGAGGATCTCAGCGAGTCAAAGCCTTGGGGCTCGCTTGGCCTCGTCCAGCCTAGTCGCCTGCTCCGCAAACACCCTGATAGTCACGGTTCGTATCTCAACGAATTGATGGGGATGCCGCCTTCACTTGATCGGAACGCTTATCACCCATCACCCCCATCAACGTTCCCGCCTGTGGATGTGGATTATCACGAGGACGTCACCCAGTTTGGATCCAACTTCGACGGATTCCCAGCGCAGCATACGCGATTCGGGTTGCATACGTCCATGTGCGGTCACATGATGCACATGGAATGTTTCCAAGTGTACAACGCGTCCGTTCGCCAGCGACATCGCTCGCATGCAACGCGAAATCACCCGGAGAACATTCTTCGCAAAGAATATATCTGTCCGTTGTGCAAAAGCCTTGGCAATATCATCCTGCCCATCTCACGGCCGTCGATGCTGCCAGCGACGAACGTACCGTTTCCAGATTGGATCCGGGCTGTGGGGATCTCAATTCTCAAGTCTAAACCAGACACAATGATGGATTCGTTGCAGTTCCGCAACGGCACGGGCGAGTTCGTCTTTTGGAGCGCACAAGATCCCAATTATGCCATACAGATCCGACGCGGGGATAATTTCGAGACGTTCAAGATGTTGGACAGTGTGATGAATGTGGCCAAGATTGCCTCGCAGCAGACACGGCACTTGCGAGATCGGCCGGAGCCTGATCCGGGTGAAAGAGGTTCGGGCATTTATTTGCCAGAAGAGCTGATCGGATACACGGTTGCGTCGATTGAGGTCGCTGGTCGCGGGACCGGGGTGATCGCGGGTGGCAACGTCGCAGACGGCTTAACGGAGACACAAGTACGGATGGTACGATCTCTCCTCGGGTGTCTGGCGTCTTTGGCCAAGATCGAGCTGGAAGGACGACCGGATGGAGGGAAAGAGGCGATTAAACAGGCCGTTATCAAACGTTTGTTGCCAGAATGGAGCAGGACCTCACTCACGTCATATTCGTATCCTTTGCTCCTCCGTGATCCGTTTACGGTTCTTGTTGAGACGGCTGCCGTCGCGCCCGAGATGCTCCAGCACGTTCTTGTTCTGTGTTATTACGCGTGCCTGGCGCGTACCGTCATCGGGATGGTCTACGTTTTGAACAAGGCACGGTCCTGCAATTCTGTCCAGGTCGTATCACGAAGTCATGTGGACTTGTTTGGCGATGTACGAATGTTCTTCATGTCCGTCGTGCGACACTCGCCTGTGTTTGAACACACCGCGACCCTCGTATTCGACACGTTTGGCGAAGCTCGGATCGAAAAGTTGTTGTATGCGTTCACGCTGCCCTTCCTGCGACGCGCGGCTGTCCTCTGTCGCTCCGTCCTCCCGAATGCGTTCGCGACCTCACTGTCGGGTGGTTCAGACGACAACGAATACCGCCGTCTCCTTTCCCTGCTGCACATCCCGCCGTTGTCGGATCTACCCAACCAGGACACACTCCAGAATGCGCTTTCGGGATGGTGTGCACACTATGGCCATTCTCATGCAGCATCGCAACTCAACTGCGGGGTTGTTCTTGATTACCCCGCTGTCTATCGCCTCGCGCGGCTTCCGGTCGTGCTCGACAATCTGTTCAACGGACGTGACAGGGTGATGCGGTGTGCTCGGTGTAATACTGTACCAACCGATGCGGCCATATGTTTGATATGTGGTTCGACGTGCTGCATGCTCAGTCACTGTTGCATGGACCCTGATTCGAATGGGCGGGGGGAGTGCAATATGCACACACGAGAGTAAGCCACCCCGACCCCCTAGCAACTCTGTTTTACTGATTGGTGGCGTACACTGACGATGATTAGGTGTGGCGGGACGATTGGACTATATTTCGTTGTCAAACGGTGTTCATTGCTATATTTGTACGCTGGCAATGGGTCGTTTGCCCAATCGCCCTACTTGGATATTCACGGTGAGGTGGACATTTCGATGCGGTACGCAAACTCTTCGTTTCGTGTTCGTCCTCAGATCTCACCACGGGGTAGACGGGGACGGCGGCAATACATTCATAATCCGCGATGGGAAGAAATACGAAAGACGTGGCTGAACCATGGGATTCCGACGGCGGTCGCGCGCAAGTTGGAGAGTACGGTGGACAGCGGTGGGTGGGAGATGTTGTGAATGTATGTGAATCAATAGATATAGAGTGAGAATTTTCCGCCCTCTCCTGAACGAACGCCATGTTGTGTGTACTCGACCTGGGCCAGGCGATGCTTTTGCGTGGAATCGATGGTTGTCATGGGTGTTGAGTAAAAATATGGCCAGTTGCCTTGGATATGATAATTCAGGTAGGCTCGTGGGTTTTCTGCCATCCACGCGATCTCATGTCAAGTCATGAACCGAGTAACATAATCCGATCAAGTCGACCCCTCCAGGGTAATGGCACGACGGGTTAATATTGTACACAACTCTTCCCATTCTATTTTGCGTCCCCTGGAGCTGGCAGCGCAACGTACGCTATCTGACTGGTTGCCATCGTGCGACGTGCGATTCGTCCACGAAAAGGGTCGGGATGCCCGACGATCTGGCTTTCCTACTCTGTCCGTCCCCGCAGTATCGCCGATGCGGGCCTTGGAAAAGGTCTTTAAAAGTGTCTTGCGCCTTGACGCGATTCGCCTCTTGAATTGCAGTGAGTCCATCTCCATGATGGTACGACTCACCCTCTTCTCGCTACTCACCGCCTTTTTCGGCGTCACGTCGCATGCGCAGTTCATCGACCTCACCAACACCTCCACCCCTTTCTCGTGTCTTGCAGAGTCCACGGGTGTGCACGTTCCTGGCACTGTCCCCTGCAACCCGTACGAACCTCTCCAGCAGCGTCTTGCCTATGCTGGACCGACAGGCATGACCGTGAGCTGGAGCACTCATGCCCAGCTGGATACCCCGCAAGTATGGTACGGAGAATCACCCACCACGCTTACAAACGTCGCCAGCGGAAGCTCGACTACCTACCCTACCTCCCGTGTGTACGACAACCACGTCAAATTGACGGGACTCCGGCCGGGCACGAAGTACTGGTATCGCGTCTCCAATCAGTTGAGTCGTCTTTCACGTCTCTGCATCGGTTCGATTTGTCTAAACGCCGTGGCGCTAGGAACTGCGTTGGTTGCGCGTATAGGGCCTTGGACACGTTTACCACCGCGCTTAAAGCGGGTGACGACGCTCCGTTTACTGTCGCGGTGGTCATCGATCTCGGATTGATGGGTGCTGACGGTCTCAGCACTAAAGTTGGTCCATACGGAGGTGCAGCAAACCCGCTCGGCCCACACGACCTCAACACGATTCAGAGTCTTCTCGAGAACAAGGAGTGTGTGCCTGTGCCTATTCTCTTCAACTGGCCATGCTTGCTCACATTTTTTCTTCTTAGTACCTATGAATTCATTGCTCACTTTGGAGATATCGCCTATGCGGATTACTTCATAAAAGAGAGCTGGCAAGGCTACTTTGGACCTGATAGCGTTATCCCGAACATGACGAGCGTTGTGGATGGCTACAATGTCCTGCTCGACCAGTATTATGATCAGATGACGCCGCTCACTAGCGCCAAGCCCTACATGGTTGCTGTAGGAAACCACGAGGCAAGTCTCATCCTGATCACTTGCGCCAAATCTGACGGTCATGGCATCCCAACAGGCCAACTGTGATAATGGGTAAGCCCTGCATGACATACGTTACTGCTCAATATTCAGCACATTGTTAGTGGAACGACGGATAAAGTCCACAACATCACTTACACCACCTCCATATGTGTACCAGGCCAAACGAACTTTACCGGTTACAGTGCGTCGATCTGATCATTTTCATTCTCTCCTCTGAGAATCGATATTTCTCCTCCCACCCCACAGTCAACCACTTCAGGATGCCCTCTGCGGAGTCCGGAGGTGTAGGCAATTTCTGGTACTCGTTCGACTACGGTCTCGCCCACTTTATCATGATCGATACCGAAACTGACCTCCCTGTTGGGATCCCATCTCCTGATGAAGTTGGAGGCTTCGATGCTGGTGCAAACAGCGGTCCATTCGGATACCCAAACCAGCAATACAATTGGTTTGAACATGATCTGGCCTCTGTCGACCGATCAAAGACGCCGTGGGTAATCGTCGGTATGCACCGGCCTTGGTATGTCGGCGCCCAAAACGACTCAGCGGACGTCTGCTTGCCTTGTCAACAAGCGTTTGAGCCGTTGATGGTCAAGTACGGCGTCGATCTTTACATGCAAGGCCACGTCCATGTGAGCGTCGTCATCTACGAGAATCGTTCACGTTTCATCAACCCTTGTTCATATTCAATAGCTTTACGAGCGTAATGCCCCGATTGCCAACTGTACGTCACCGAGCACCTCTGTCACTCATGTGTGCGGGACGCCCCACTGACCATCAGCTCCTCTTTTTTTGTTCGTTGTTTAGACTCTGTCGATCCTGCAGGACTCAACAACCCAACCGCACCCTGGAACATCATCAATGGTGCCGCAGGGCACTACGACGGCCTCGATACATTCACCTCGATACCCTACTACGCTGTCCAGGCTTGGGATGAGTATGTAATTTTTCATGTCTCTTTGGTTTTCCTTTCGAGCCCTTTGTAATTCCTCTTTACATTTTTTTCCCTTTCCCGTACTCTCGAGCGTGTATCACTGACGAGGGGACGTCGCCAACAGTGCCTACGGCTGGTCTCGACTGACGTTCCACAACCGAACGCATCTGACGCATGAGTTTGTCGCCAGCGCCAACGGGAGCGTCCTCGACTCTGCAACTCTGTACAAAGCACACAAGTTCTCGAGTGGGAATGGGAACGGGAACGGGAATG
>JBBPJT010000383.1:0-26273 GCA_038088895.1 Xerocomus potaroensis | reverse complement strand
AATACTTCCATGACTTCTTTTCTCCTTTATGGCAGAGTATTTGTTCCACTTTCCATGCATTTTTGCCATCTATTTCCACCAGGGGTGGTCATAATGTACTTTTCCTATGTTTTGCAGTCTCGCAAAATGTAGATAAGAGAGAAGCATGAAATGTGTCATGGATTTTCCATTTTTTGGGAAGGCAGAGTTGAAAAGAGACTAGGGATGCTACTTTTGTGATTTCAAACGGTCCTTCATGAAGGGGGTTTAATTTCCGCCATGGGGTGCTGCAGCAGAGATTGCATGTGTCTAACCACACTTTATCCCCAACTTTCCATGGACAGAATCATCTTGTCACTCTTTGTTGCATGTACTGTTGTGCCATTTCATATGCACTGAGTGCTTCTTTGTGGGCTTTTGCTAGCCAATCCAATCGTTTGGTTAAGGCTGGGATGAAGGTTCATCTGAGGGGAGGATAAGCATGGGGTTCATATCCAAGGATGAGGGAAAATGGGGTTTGTTTCATAATGGAATGAATGGAAGAGTTATGTGTGAATTGCACCATTGGGAGGAGGTCTACCCATTTGGTAGGGTTATCCTAACAGAAGAGACAGAGATAAGTTTCTAGTTCCTGGTTAACTTGTTCAGTTTCCCTGTCAGTTTGTGGGTGGTAGGCAGAGGATAAGGCCACATCATAATGGAGAAGGTGGGCTAGTTTGCATGTGAAGGCAGAGGTGAATTGTGGGCCACGATCAGAGATAACTTTGTCTTGAAGGCCAACGTGAGGGAAGATATGTTGGTAAAATAGATGAGCTATACCAGCCGCATCAATCGATTTAGAGCAAGGGATGAAAAAGACCCCCTTACTAAGCCTATGGTTGACCGCAACCAGAACAGAATCAAAAGAGCCCACAGGAGGAAAAGCAGTGACCAAATCCATGGAAATCTGTTGAAAAGGGCATGAAGCAGAGGAAGGAATAGGAGAAAGGAGGGGAACAGTGGGGTGAGTAAGAACCTTGCTCAATTGACAAAGGGCACACCCCAAGACAAAATGCTGGACAAAGGAAGCAAGGCCAGGCCACCAATAATCTTGTTGGAGCATGGCAGTGGTATGGAAGACGCCGCCATGACTGCCAAGAGGAGAGGAATGGAGGGAGGAGACAAGGTCCTGATGGGAAAAAGGGGGAACATAGAGATGATGACGATAGTAGAGGCATCCATTGTGAAAAGACCAGTCCAGATGAGCAGAACAGGGAAAAAGAGAAGAACCCTCATGCATGCAGTCAAGAGCAGAGAGAATGAGAGGGTCGGAGGAAGAAGAAAGACAAATCTTGTCCTGAAGAGCAGTATCAAGGAGAGAGATGAAAACAGTGTTGGGGAGGAGAGTGACATCAGCATTATTGGCAGAGGTATTGGAGGAGAGAGAGCAAGAGAGAGCATTGGCAGGACCCATAGCCAAACCAGGTTGTACACTAAACTGTAAATCAAAATCCTATAAGAATAGCATCCAGCAAGCCTGTCGACATGAAAGACAATGGGGTTGACAAAAGTAAGAAAGATTCTTGTGATCAGTGTAAATAGTAATGGGGAGACCAGTATCCTGAAGATAGTGCTGCCATTCCACTAGTGCATGAATGACAGCGAGAAGCTCTCAATCGTAAATATTGTTACGGTTTTAATAAAAACCTGCTTGCACTAAAGCTAGCAATGGGGTTTTAGACCGATTGAACTACCCTTGACATCTACATTATAGAACAAACATACAACGAATACTCGATTCAACTTCCCTACGACTACCCCGTATCGCCTATGGTCGTCAATCCCTTCATCAACGCCTTTCACTGTCTGATTAGCTGCTATGCTAAGGTCAGACCATTATGTTTTGCTCCCCGCCATCGGATCGCGATCCGATGGCTGATACCTCTTTGATATCGGATCGTCATCCGATATCCATTATGCTTACGCGTCGGCACACGTTGCCCGACATGGACTTCCTTCTCAATCAGGTGTACCCTTGACCCCGATCTGTATGTAGATAGAATCTTCCCACATGGCGAGTATGGCTGTGCTTCTTTGGTCCTCGTGGCTTACTTCTTATCCCCCACGAGGTGTGCTTCTTGCTTCTAGGGTTTAGGGCTTACCCTGGGTATAGGGTATTGCCATTAGTAGCGCATTAGGTAACTTGGTCTGTGTGCATCCCTAGTAGGTATATAAAGGTAGTACTTAGGGCGGTTGAACCTTACGTTCATCTTTAACCGCAGTCCCTTACCTGTACCTTGCCTAGCATAAGGTATTCTTGTCTTGCAATCCACTCCCTTTTTCTGTCCTTTTCCCATCCTGTCTGATCCCGGCTGTTTGCCCTTCAAGACCTTTGGATGGTGTTGATGCCTTGCAGGCAGGTGCAGGCAACACCGTAACAAATATTGTAGTTTTGTTCAGCAGGAGAGAAGGTGTGAGAAAGATAACTGCAGGGATGGAGGTCCCCATTGACATCATGTTGCATGAGAACACCACTGGAAGCGAGGAGGGATGCATCCGTCATCACAATAAATGGTTGTTGTAGGTTAGGTAGGGTGAGAACAGGAGCAGTGAGGAAAATGGACTTCAGTTTGACAAATGCATCCTGATATAATAAAGACCACTCCCAAGGAATGTCCTTTTTGGTGAGACGATGTAATGGTGCAATGAGGGTGGCAAAATTGGTGTTACACTTGGTCTGGGTAGGAACAAGCATAGCTCTTGAAAGAGGTTCAGAGTTCTTGGGCCTTTGCACTGAAGGTATCAATGCCTCACAAGCCAGAGGACTTAGATCAAGTATCAGTGAAGTAGACCGTCTGACGAAGTGCAGAGCAAGGCATCAAGAGAAACCATTGGATCGATTGACTGGTAGGTCAGAGGATACAAGGGAGATTCTACTTAGAGTCTATGGTACAATGCACTGAGGTTTAAGTAGGTATCTAGATGGTGCATGGACCAAGTGGTGTCTACTGCAGAATAACTCATCTGGAGTCATGTCGAGTCATAACCAAGGGTAGCTAGGCAACCATCAATCAAAGGAGATAAAGGGGGACACGAGGCATGCAAGAAGCTATGCCTAGAATGGAAATAGCATCCGGATCATGGGAAAGAAAGGTAAGACAATGGAAAGGTTATCATACATTCAAGAAAGGAAAAATCAGGGAAAGACAATCAAGAAAAGGGGTATCAGGGGAATAAAACATAACATTACCCCCTTAGTATGGTGAAAATCTCTGTATTTTCAATATAACTCTTGAAGGGATGAGTAGACTGGAGAACCAGTCATGTTACCATACCCTATATTGTCGGTTTGATCATCATAATCGGTGGGATCGGTGTCAGGAGGAGTGACATAATTGATAAAAGACGTAGTGGTGGATGGGGTGAGTGACGATATCGTGGATAAGGTCAACAATCCAACTAAGGTTGGAGCTTCATCTTCCCAAGCTGGGGTTCCCCATCCTGCGTCTGCTACATCGGAAGGGGTGGGGCTCGGTTCTCGTTCGATATCCGCTATCTGCTGGTTGATGATATCTATGGCACTCTGTACCCGTTGGGTAGCTTGGGTAATTGTATTGGTAGACTCTTGGATCATGAACAATACTTGATTGAACATCTTGGCAAGTATCTGTTCTGGAGCAGGATGGTAGGAGTGAGTTGACAATGGGGTGGATGATCGGGAAGTGATATGAGAGGAGCGTCTGCTATGGTGGGAAGATGATGACGAAGTGGAGGGGGATTGAGGGGGAGAATGTCTAGTGGCTGGGCAAAAGGATGGGTGATGTCCAGGGGCATACTGTTGGCAATGAGGGCATTCGTATAACTGACAGTCTCTCTTTAGATGGCCAAGACATTGACAGAAGAAACAGGCTCAGGAATATTGTGGGTGACTTGGAGAAAGAACAGGACCTGTTTGAGTTCGTAGTCATTCTGCTATATGTGCTCACTCAATGCGATCCATAGTCTGTTGAAACATCGCCTCTTCCCTCAGCATTAATGGTGCTGAGCTAGCGGATGGGGTGGAAAAGACTGTAGGAGGGGGAATTGGTACTGCTGGGGGAGATATGGATCATTGGGATCTGTCTTGGTTACAAAGGGCTCTGGTACGTCTTTCTAGGGAGAAGTCAAGATCGTCTACAATCTCAGTCATGCCTAATTGATGGAATGCTCCAATAAGATGATGTTGGAGGACAGCGAGATGAAAAGAAATGGTGGAGAAAGCAGAAGGGATATCATGGGGGGTTAAGGGTTCTCGTTCGTAGATGTTAGAAATGGTGATGAGTGCAGCACACTGATTGTAAGCTTTTAACATATTTCTGAGAGGGGAATCTTCATCGAAATAGGTATCAAGTGCGACGGCGAGTCTGGAATTTTCAAGGTTACGTTGGAGGTCTTCAAAGGTAGTCTCCTCGATAGAGATGAGAACATCTGCATAGGGGGAGCGAGTGATGATAGAAAAATCGTAGGGAAGAGAGATGGTGTTGATGGGGGAAGACATGATCAAGTTTTTGTTTGGGAACTGAATGTCTTGGGGTGGGCCTTTTTATAAGCCTCCAAAGTTTTCTTGGTGTTTTTTAAATTCTGCTTGGGTTCCCATGAGTCATTCTCTGGCAGATAACCCTTCCATCAGATCAGATAGGAGTGGTTGTTAAGCGGACTGCAATGTTTTAATATCTGCTCAATTTCAAATTGCTCTTCGGATGCAATAAGGTCAGGAGGTGGCTTTGGAAAGTTTTCGCCATGTATGCTATTTTTGTGATAGGGCGATAAAAGGGAAGTGTGAAACACGGGGTGTATCTTCCATGTCTGTGGGAGTCGAAGTCGGTAGGAGAGGGGAGAATAGACCTGCATAATGGTGAAGGGTTCTTCTCTTTTTGGAGCAAATTTCAGATTCTGTATGGAACATCGTAAGTTCCGTGCTTCTAACCACACCTTATCACCTTTCTGAAAAGGTGTGAAGTTCTTTGTGGTTCATGATTACATGACCTGCTGGGCAAGTTCATGCACAGCCAGGGCTTCATTTCTAGCAAAGGTGAAAACTCGAAGGTGTTCTTCTACTGCAGGAAGATCGGATTTGGCAAGAATGGAAGGGAGGGAATGGGGTTCATAACCCATCATAAGGAAGAATGGGGATTTGGCAGTGATAGAATGAGGGTGGTGGTTATGTGCAAATTCGGCAAATGTAGTATTCTCCGCCCAAGAAGTGGGGTTACTTCCACAGTAGATCTGCAGGTATGTTTCGACTTCTAGGTTTATGTGTTCCGTTTCTCCATCTGTCTGAGGATGATATGCAGTGGAAAGGGAAAGGTCATATTCTAGGATATGTCCTAGTTCTTTTGCAAAGGAAGAGGCAAATTGAGGGCCTCTGTCGGAAATGATCTTATCATAAAGGCCAAAGCGTGAGTAGATCTTCTTGAAAAACAAGGCGGCAATGTTCTTGGCAGTAGCCATTTTCTTGGTAGGGCATAGAATTACCCCCTTAGTAAGGCCATGGTTGACCATGACCAAAAGTGAATCAAAGCCGTCAGAGACAGGGAGATCGGTGATCAAGTCACAGGAGACCTGCTGAAAAGGACGAGTGCAGGAAGAGGGGATGGGGAGAAGTGGGGGAACAGTGGGATGAGTATTTGCTTTATTCTGTTGGCAAATGGTACAGCCTTCAACATAATTGCGAATGAAGATGGCAAGCCCTGGCCACCAGAATTCAGAAGAGACCATTTGGTGAGTTTTCAAAACACCAGGGTGTCCGGTGGTAGCATGATCGTGAGAATGGGCCACAACCTCCCAGTGAAGGGAAAGATCATTTGGAACATATACCTGGTTTTGGTAAGTTAGAACACCAGTGTCATATTTCCAGTCAGAGAGGTGAGAGCGAAAATGAGCAGGAACTTCACCCACTAGTGCATGTAGGAAATCAAGGACGATAGGATCAGAGGAGGAAGAGTTGGCAATTTTCTGGGACAGCTCTGTGTCAATCAGGGAAACAAAAAGATCGGGGGAAAGAAGGGTGATGTTCTCATTATCAGTGGGTTCATCAGGGAGGTGATCAGGATGTCGTGATAGAGCATCGGGAGCAGTAAGGTTTTGTCCAGCCACATGGGTAAGACAGAGATCATAGTCAGTAAGATCAAGTAACCATCGGGCTTGGCGACAGTTAAGTTTCTGTGGTTGACAAAAGTATGTCAAATTTTTATGGTTGGTAAAGACCTGGACAGGGTGAGGAGAACCATGGAGGAAATGTTTCCAAGTGGAGAGAGCACGAATGATAGCAAGAAGTTTGCAATCATAAACATCATAGTTCTGTTCTGCAGGGGAGAATGTCTGAGATAAGTATCCACAAGGGTGTCAAGCACCATTGGTATCTGTTTGAAGAAGAACACCACCAGAGGCATATAATGAAGTGTCTGTGGCAACAGTGAAAGATTGGGAGTAATCAGGAAGTTGAAGAACAGGTTGAGAGAGGAACATCTGTTTGAGCATATCAAAGGCGTTTTGTTGCTGTTCCTTCCATTCCCATGGTTGGGATTTCTTAGTGAGATTGAGAAGAGGTCAGGCAATATCAGAGAAATGGGAAAGGAATTGGCAGTAGAAGTTGGCGAAGCCTAAAAAGGATTGTACATCATATACTCATTTCAGCATAGGCCAGTCTTGAATCCCTGCTAGTTTGACCAGGTCCATGGCGAGTTTGCCATTCTTAATAATCATTCCAAGGTATTCTACCTCAGAGACATTGAACTTGCACTTTTCTAGTTTGAAATATAAGTCAAGTTCTTTCATATATTGAAGAACATGTTTCGTTCGTTGTTCGTGTTCATCTGAGTTGTCTGAGAAGATAAGGAGGTCATCCATATATATAATGAGCCATCCTTTGGTGATCATATCTCAGAAGGAATCATTCATAAAGCGTTGGAATGTTGCTGGGGAATTAGACAGGCCAAAGAACATGACTGTTGGTTCAAAGAGTCCACGATGAGTGATAAAGGTGGCTTTTCATTGATCACTGTCTTTAATGCATACATTATTGTATCCCCATCGCACGTCAAACTTCATGAAGTGGGATGCTCCTTTGAGTTTCGAGATGAGGTCGGAGATGAGGGGAAGGGGGTAAGTGTTGCAAACAGTATGTTCGTTGACATATCGGTAATCTTGGCAAGGTCGAAGCCCACCATCCTTCTTCTTTACAAAGAAAAAGGGAGATGCTTGTGGAGATTTTGATGGGCAAATCTTGCCTGTTCAGAGATGTTCATCGATGAAATCATCAGCAGCTTGTCGTTCATCTGGGGAAAGGGGGTATATCTTGGAGATCTTTGGGATAAAAGTCTCCTTCATGTTCAAAGTGTGGTCATAGGGTCTAGATAGGGGTACATGCTCCATCACTTCTTTAGAGAAGACTGAAGTGAATTCTTTGTATTTGGTCGGAAGCATAGCTTTTGGTTTTGCTTTTTCCACAGCAATGGCTAATTCAGTGGACTGGGTAAGCCTTGCTATGATCCTGGAAATCTGTGGTTTTATAACCATTCACCCTTTCATGTGATAAAGAGTAGAAATGGTGTAGAAGTCTAGTTGTTGGTCAACTAGTCGTTCAGAAGTTTCTTTATCAAGGTATTGATTCAACCCTTCGACTTCTATGTCGTCGAGGATGATATGTTCAGGAGGAGGGGTTTCTTTTATGGGTCTTCCTTTAGAGAGATAGGAAGCACGAGTTCCTACATGTTCAAGATAAAGATCCAGTGATTTATCAAGAGACTCATCTAAAGTGACTATCCCTTTCTTCCAGTCAATGACTGGATTCGTTCGTTTGAGCCATGGGGCCCCAAGAATAATGTTTTCGTGTCCACAGTTCATAACATAGAACTTGACCTTCTGTGTTTGTTCACCGATCTTCATGTAAAGAGTTGTGGAAAAGTGAACCGTTGTGTTATGTGATTGGTCAGCATTTCTTGTGATGACCAGGCAAACAAGTTGTTTGAGGGGTATCTGATGTTTTTGTATGAAGTGGTGGTTGATGCAGGATATTTCAGCTCCAGAGTCTATGAGAGCTGAAGTGTCGATGGTTTTCAAGGTTCCGGTAGTAGCAATGAGTTGGATTGGTAATCTAAGCGACTTTGATCATCGCTCCACTACAAATACAGGAGAACAGGTAACCTTGGAAATGGAGGGTACTGACGTCAATGCAGTCCTCCCGTCTAAAAACCCTGTGGTTCAAAGAGTCAAGTGGAAAGTCTTCCCACCATTTCTTCTTCAACACCTTCTTCATCTTTCCTTTCCGCTTTTATTTCTACCTTTTGTACTTCCTTCCTTTCTGGTTGTCAACGACGATCTGGGTATTCCCTGGAGACATGTCCTTGTTTATGACAATTGTAGCAAAGACCTCGTCTTCTATGTTCAGCAACTTGTTCAATAGTCAGCTGATCAACATCCATTGCGTTCGGGTCACAGGGAGTGGAAGTGGTAGTATGTTGGTAAAGAGGGACATAGGTAGAGGGGGAGGATCAGGAATGCAGTCTTTCGAGTCAGTCTGCAAGATCCCATTGGGTCTTGAAATGAACGGCTTTTGTATACCATTCAGTGATCTTAGTTGGGACGGTATCCATGGATTGGATTTGTCACATCAGGGAGAGGGGGATTCTGGCAGCAAAGTACGAAATAAGTACTGCTGAGTCAGGGGTTTCATTTAGTTCTGCCTGCACAGCTTTCATCTTGAACTGGTTAATGTATCCAGTCAGGTTCTTATTCTTTCGGACGTGATAGGTGGTAAGCCATCCTAGCGCCTGGTGTTTCTGATTGGAATGTTCGAAGTCAGCCTTGAACTTTGTAACAAAATCTGTAAAAGCCCCAAAAGATTGGGCATCTAACACTTGGTTTTGGACCACAGTGGCCCAGGTCAAGGCAGATCCTTTCTTCATATACAAGAGTGCAAATGCGACCCTCTTATCATCATTGTTGTACACTTCTTTGTTGACTAGAAGGTACGTTTGTACATTACTAAGCCAGTCCGCTGCTCTAGAGAGGGATCTGTCATATTCATTGAAGGTGTTTAGATGAAGTTCAATGGGTTTCTGTTGGTGCATCATTGGAGGAGGGATGGGGGTAGTTAGGAAGGTGGGGAGTGGAGGGAAGGGTAGTACTGGGGAAGGGGGAAGAGCAGTGGATGGTGAAGATATCTGAGAAAACAATTGACTCAATGCAACCGTTATCTGATCAGGGGGTTCTAAGCTGAGATCTTTGTTAGTTGAAGTCTTAGTATCTGTGGCTTCTTCTTCTGGGGTAGGAGGGGTAGGGGTACACTGTCCTCGGTAGGCAGCAAAGAGGTTGGGGAAGTTTCAGGGGTTTTGGTGGGCAATGGTGAGGGGAGAGTGGCACACACAACGATGGTGGTGCTATCTAGAAGAAGTAGAATCTTTTGTTACACTTGGTCCGGGTAGGAACGAGCATAGCTCTTGAAAGAGGTTCGGAGTTCTTGGGCCTTTGCACTGAAGGTATCAATGCCTCGCAAGCCAGAGGACTTAGATCAAGTATTGGTGAAGTAGACCATCTGATGAAGTGCAGAGCAAGGCATCAAGAGAAACCAATGGATCAATTGACTGGTAGGTCAGAGGATACAATGGAGATTCTACTTAGAGTCTATGGTACAATGCACTGAGGTTTAAGTAGGTATCTAGATGGTGCATGGACCAAGTGGTGTCTACTGCAGAATGACTCATCCGGAGTCATGTCGAGTCATAACCAAGGGTAGCTAGGCAACCATCAATCAAGGGAGATAAAGGGGGACATAAGGCATGCGAGAAGCTACACCTAGAATGGAAATAGCATCCAGATCATGGGAAAGAAAGGTAAGACAATGGAAAGGTTATCATATGTTCAAGAAAGGAAAAATCAGGGAAAGACAATCAAGAAAAGAGGTATCAGGAGAATAAAATGTAACAATTGGGAATAAACCGTTGATAGAAATTGCAAAAGCCTAGGAATGAATGAACTCCTTTTAACAATTTCAGAGGGGCCAAATTGGTGATCATGGTTACTTTGACAGAGTCCATTTGTAGACGATTGTGTGAAACAATCATGCCAAGGTATTCCACTTGTGGGGTGTCGAAAGTACATTTCACCAGTTTAAGAAACAAATCATGTTGTCATAAGCAAAGGAGGACCTTTCATGTGTGATCATGATGAAGGGAGAGATTGGATGAGTGGATAAGAAGGTCATCCATGTAGATGATTAACCACCCTTCTGCTAAATAATCACGAAAGAGGTGATTCATAATAGCTTGGAAGATTGCAGGGGAATTACACATCCCGAAAAACATGACAGTTGGTTTAAACAAGCCAAAGGGAGTGATGAAGGCTGCTTTTCAACGATCTTCTGGGTGGATGAGGATGTTGTTATATCCCCAACAAATATCCATCTTCATGAAAATGGAGGATTCTTTCAACTTGTCAAAAAGATTGGAAATGAGTGGAAGTGGGTAGGCGTTTTTCACAGTATGTTCATTTAAGTAACAATAATCTTGACAAGGATGAAGATCCCCAGTTTTCTTTGGTACAAAGAAGAAGGGAGAAGCTTGTGGGGATTGTGAAGGAACAATTCACCCAGTCTTTATATTTTCATCCAGAAATTTGCAACAAGTGACAAGTTTGGTGGGGTTTAGTCAGTAGACTTTTCCAATTTTTGGGGTAAAGGTGGTTGTTAGGGTAATAGTGTGATTGAAATCTTGAGAGGAAGGCAGAGTTCCTAACCAGGGTTCACCAAAAACATTGGTGAAATCACTGATGAAGGATGGAATGAGAGTTTGGGTCGTTAAACTTTCTTGGGCAAGGGAGGTCGATAGTGTTGTTTTTGCAATGGAATGAGTCATTGGGTAATGTTTTCTCCATTGCTTTGCAAGCCAAATGTCTGGTGAAGATTGTAGAAAGCATAAGAGTGTTACGGTTTTCCATGGGACGCCCTATGCTTGATCTAGCTTGGGGTCCTTAGTCTACTGGGTTTATTCCTTTTCCCACCTGACCACCTGTTCCCCCACCAGTATATGATTAGATGTCTTCTTGTTATGTTGACCCCTTGACCTATGACTAAGCTTACAGTCCTCTAGGTCGTGGGTATTACTTACATGTGTGTTCCACATGTTCACCACGAGGCTCCTTTGCTTCTACCTCGTGGCTGTTCCTGTTATGCAACTTACATGCCCTTATAACTCAGGGTTATGGGCATTACCTTTATAGTGCAACCCTTGTTCCAGGGTTATGGACATTCCCTTATATAGCACACCCCTTGCCCTAGGGCATAGGGCTTCTCTTATGTAGTGCTTTGTCAGCATGGTCTGTGCACCATAGGCTGGTAGTATATAAGTAGCACTATATTGTAGTAGCACCCTAAGTTGTATCTCATCATTACCTGCTCAAGTGTGGGCTAGTAACTTCTTGTAGCTCCATCCTCATCCCACCACTGTGCCTTGAGGATTCCCAACAATTACCTTGTTATCCTGGCAAGTGCCCTTGATGACTCTAGATCTCCCATCATTCTCATCACTATCATCCTCATCTTCATGCTAGCAGTACTAGCAGATATCATCTCCTTCGTCACTGTCACTTTGTTAGCATTCACCATCACATTCCATCTCACAGTTGCCCTCGTAGTCACCACCTTTAGGAGTTATTGGCTCACTACGTAACAAAGAGGAGTGTTTGGTCAGAGGAGGTATGCATTGTTTGAGATGAGAGGCCAGGAAGATGAACTTCCTCCTTTTTCTAATTAATTAGCAGGTTTGTCTAGCGCGGCCAAGAAAGTCCTAGGATGGCATGTTCCTTCCCTAGGTGGGTGATGAGAAATTCCCATTGTGCCATCCATCCAAGAACAGTAGCACTGAGGATTGCTCTGTGGGTGATTTGTGCTCCTTTGTTATGAGTGCCATCCACATTTCTAACTTTGATTGGATTCAAGAGTGGAAAGAGAGGGATGTGATGCCTTTTGATGAAGGCGATATCAAGGAAACCTCCAGTAGCTCTGCTATCCAGGAGAGCTAAGGTGTTGACACTTCTTTGACCAATAGTTAAAGATAGGGGGAGATGTATTGATTTCATCATTCTTCCACTAGTATACATAATGGTCACTTGTGTAGGTAAGGGAAAGGGGGCTGTCAATGTGACATTTTCCCTTCTTAAAAATCCAATCCTATATGGGCTATTTCTTCTGCTCTGGTCTTGTTAGTGTCATTGTAACAAGCTTGTAACACTTGATGAATCTGTTCCAGAATTGTTCCTTGTGCTACATGTATAGTGATGTATTGATCCAGTCCATTTGTTATGCTGGTTCTAATGGTCTGTTGAAGGTTTTGTCCTCCTCTATTGGCAAGTCATTGCCAAAAAGGGTTGTTGGAGGAAGAGGATTGGGGAGCAGTAGAAGGATGATCCTCTTGGGGTTGTCACTGTCCAGAGGATCCTCCTTGATGGTTGTTGGATTGACAGCCAATGCGATGACAGGTAAAACACCTGTTTTCTCATAGATGTTTGGCTCTGTTGGCAGGAGGGAGAAAAACAGCATTCACATCCATAGTGTTCAGATCTCTGGACCTTCCTACATTTAATGACCCTCCAGTTTGTAATGCTCTGATGTGTTGCTGTTGTGCATGAAATTTCACAGCTGCAGTTACCCATTTGTCAAGGGTGGTGGGTAAAACTCCCATAGATAAGATCATTTGGGCGATTTGAGGGTCAAGCCCTCTAGCGAAGGCATTAATAAGGGTAGCGTCATCTGTTACTCCTGATTGAGTGGCATGAAGTTGGAAATCTGCCAGGTAATTTTGGAATCCCTTTTCTTTATCTTTAAGATTTTGTCATGTATTGAGCATTTTTTGTCTAGCTTCTTCTTTAAAGTTATAGGGATAGAATGTTTTTCCAAAGTCTTCTGGGCAGGGGGTAGAGCTGTATTGTTTGACTTGGTGTACCATTTTTCAGCGAAGGGGACACCTTGTCCCTTGGTAAACTTGCTAAGTGTGGCAAGGATTTTGTCGCTGTTGGTGATATAAATGGTGGGATTTAATGTGAAGTAGACAGTCATTGCCATACCCCAGCTAACAGCTTTTGATGTTTCACCTGTGAAGTCAGACGGCATGCCTGCCTTTCATTCATGGGGGTTTACCAGAATGTTCATGGCTAGAGGAGGTGGGGGAAGGAGTTGAGGAAAGGAGAGGGATGGTGGAAGAGCAAGAGGTGTTAACACAGGGGGGGGAAGGGGGAGCGGATGGGGGAAGATGGTATGTTGATTGAGTAGGAGATAGGGCAATAGGGGATCCTTCCTCTTTGTCCGTGGGAGGTGAAGGCAGAGGAGAGAGGGAGGGAGCACAAAAACAATAACAAGGTGGAATAGCTGGAGCGTAAATAGTGTCTCAGCTCAGAGAAGCTAGTTCTTTTGTTATGCTTTTTGGTTGGAATAGACCTTCTGGTTACTAGAGCAATCCAGCAACCTTAGAAGTGAACCAGGAAGATCTAGGAACTATGTTGATATTGCATAGAACTAGCTTATCAACTATAGTACATGCGTGTGGTATGAGTACTATCTATGAATGAGCACAGACCATGCTATGCCTTTACTATGAAAGGAAACTATGGGGAGCATGGTTTGACATAGTGTGAGAAGGTTCAAGACACGAGGACTCCAGCAGAGGAGGCCTAGAAAGGGAAAAGCGTCTGAGATAGAAGTGTACTGTAAAATGAAGTATAGTCATGAAATGCTGTATAACAGAAACTGCCCCTGTAGTGAGCAAGGACAGTCAATAGATAAGGTTAGAAGGGAGTGATTGTATCATCCCTAGGGATTCAGGAGGAGAACAAGAAGATAGGTATGGTTCAGGGCTTACGTCCCTTTCAGAATGGTGCATGCAATGAATGTCTGGAGACTCCTGATCATTACAGGCAGTGTTGTCAGGTGCAAAGGCAAATGACCTGGTTGGGTTGATGATAATAAAGCGGTTGGATAGAGACAAGGCATAGTGTTTGAGCGGAAGAGGGTGCTGGGCACAGATCTGATCATTAGGGAATTGTGATGGGGTCCAAAGACTATTATTTTCTGTCTACATACATCCCTTTTATAGTCTGGGTATGCCCGAGACTTAGGTATGTATAGAAGAACAGGAAATTTAAGCAGAAGATAAACAGGAAGTTAAAAGGAACTAATAGTAAGGTCCAGAACAAAAGGGGCATGGATGGGATGGGTAGGATAGAAGAATGGAGACCAGATGTAAGAAGAGAAAACTTACCAGGAGACTTTGTGGGGCTTGGAACAAGGGAGGGCCTTTGAAGGGATTCTAAATTGTGGACTTCATGCTAAAGGTATTGTTGCCTCACAAGCCGGAGAACTTATATCTGGGATTGGTGAAGTAGAATGTCCAAATGGATTGCAGGGCAAGCATTGGAGAAGCCAGAGGATCTATTGATGAGTATGTTGCAAGATACAATGGAGAAACTACTTAGGGTGTTGGTACATTGTACTATGGTTTAAATGGATATCTAGATGGTGCACAGACCAAGTGGTGTCTGCTGTGGAATGACTTATCCTGAGTCAAGTCAAGTCATAGTCAAAGGTAACTATGCAACCATCAATCAAAGGAAATAGAAGGGACATGAGGCATTCAAGAAGCAAAGGCCTGAAACGGAAATAGCATCCAGTTTGTGAGAAAATCAGTCAAGGTAATGGAAAGGTTATCATATGGTTGAGAAAGGAAAGATCAAGGAAAGATAAATGAAATGGGGGAATAAATCATAACATAAACCAAGAAGTGGAGATGTATTTACAAATCTATTGCAGAAATAACCCAACTTCCTGGGCAGAGAATATTATGTTTGCCAAATTCACACATAATTACTGCCCACATTCCATCACCAATAAATCACCATTCTTTCTTATGATGGGCTATGAACCCCACTTCCTTCCTTCCATCCTTGCTGAATCTGACCTTTCAACTGTTGAAGAACATCTTCAACTTCTTACCTTAACCCAAGACAAAGCCCTTGCTGTGCATGAACTCATCCAGCAAGTTATAAAATCCTGCACTACTAAAAACTTCACACATTTTCAAAAAGGAGATAAGGTGTGGTTGGAAACATGGAACTTGAGATGTTCCATTCAAAACCCGAAATTCACCTCCAAACAGGAAGGACCTTTTACTATCACACAGGTCTATTCTCCATTATCATACAAACTCTGACTCCCATTGACATGGAAAATACACCCCATCTTCCATGCTTTTCTTTTATTGCTCTATCATGAAAATGGCATACATGGTGAGAACTTTCTGAAACCTCCCCTTGACCTTATTGCCTCCAAAGAACAATTCAAAGTTGAGTGGATATTAAAATATCATGGCCCCCCTAATGGCCACTCTTATCTGATCTGATGGAAGAGATACCCATTGGAAGATGACTCATGGGAACCTGAGTGGAATCTGAAAAATGCCAAGAAGGCCCTAGAAGCCTATACCTAGCTTCAAAATAAACCCCTCCATCACTTATGATTTCACCACTGTTACCCATCCTTATCATGCTGACTTTCATATCCCCAATAATGCCAAAGAGATTGAACAATTGACTTGTCACCTCAAAGACCCATGCTTTTCTGTGGCACTTGATGCCTTTTTAAATGAATATTCTGTTTTAGGACTCCTTTTTAAAGCATATAACCAGTATGCCACTCTCTTCACCATCACCACCATCTTTGAACAAAAATCCCCTGCCCCACAAGACGTCCCAGTGGCATTTTCTACAATTTCTCTATGATTATCTTTACTTCAGGAACATCTTATCTCCACACTACATTAGTTGAACATATCTGAGCTCATTGACAATATGGACTTTTCCCTACAATAATGAGCCAGAGCTCTTCACAACCCAGATGGATCTCAGCAGTCCATATCTCCTCCAGCAATTCCCATTCCTACACCAGTTCTGTCCACCCCCTCTGCAGAATATGGACCTTTTACCCCTTGAGAAGAGGAGGCATTCCAACAAGTCATGAATTGGATAAAACGCACTCATATTGCAGAACAATTACATACCCAAACCAGACCAGTACTCTCTCCAGATCATCCACAATACTCTTGAAGTTGCTTTTTCTGCTGTCATCTTGGACATTTAAAAAGGGACTGTCAGGCATATATCTGTCCCCATTGTCAATGACCCACTCCAAGGCATACTCCTTCCTTTTGTCCAAATACTTGCTGATCCCCTAGATGATCCCCCTCTTTCTCCTCTTCATCCTCTTACCATAGCCAACATTTCAATCAAACAATTTCTCAATCCAACACTCCCTCTTCAGTTAACTCATATCACCCCACTCCAGATCACCTAGTTTATGAACTGGCTAATTGAGTACTCACTACTATTTGAGAAACCACTGATATAATCACAGTGACCACTCAACAAGTGCAAGGAGCCATAAATACACTCAATCAGAGAATAGCTGTTTATGAAAGAGAATCCAGTCCCACTCCATCCAATCAAGCAGATGCTGGATGGGGAACTCCTGCTTGGGGAGATGAGGCTCCTACCTTAATAGGGTTGACCACTTTATCCACTTTATCCTCCCTAACTCCTTCTATGACCAACATTGCCTTTATTGACTATACCACTGCTCCAGATACAGATCCCACTGACTACGACAACCCAATTGATGATATTGGATTTGGAAACATTACTGTTGAGAATATGGTATTCTATTTCGTATTCTGATTATATAACCATATTCTAGAGCGATTCTATGATTAGCCAATTGGTCTTACACATAGATCAATGCTGACACTATTCATATTATAGGGTCATTACTCATCATAGATAAGCTCCCTTTTAGCTATTGGTTAAGATAAGAGTTCTTTATGCTATTGGCTCTATTATTACTGTGCTTATACATCGCAGTTCTAAGACCTTCCATGGTCTTCATTTCCATTACTATAGTTAGTAAGAGATAGCTACAGATACAAATATGTCCTGTAGTATTTAAGACTGGGAAAGTCGCTCAGTCTTCAGATAATTCAGTTTATATCTCTGAACTCTCAGGTTGAGCCAATAGCTCCTTGAAACTAACTCAATACTTCGCATCTATACCTTGATTCAAGCATCTAGTATCAGTGAGTCTCCCACTGATCTCTTGCTTTCCCTTGCCCTGCTACCAATTGGAACTCCATTGGTTCCAATACAGAGTGAACCAGCCGATCCTTGTGCAGGTAGATGGATAAACCCTGTTTCATCCACTTTGACTGGCAATTGATTGATTTGGGGTCAGCAGCGAAGAAATCTTTCAGTCCAGTTGTTTCTTATTGGCTCACCCATATGTATCACCTTCGCAAGGATTTTACTGTAGTACGAGCCCCATATGTTAACTAGTACGAGGTGGAGATTGCCACTCCAGTCCAAGTCTTGGCGACTGCTCCAACTACTTGTCCAGATTTTTTTTTGGACTCAGTGTCACCATACTCAGAACTAAGAAGAAGTCATCGGACACTACTTTAAATGATACCGTGATGTGCAACACCCCCTCTGTGATATACGCAGCTGGTGAAATTGGCTGTGGAGTCATGGTGGATTTTTTTTATTTCACTATCTGAGGTTTAACCTCTGCTTGATCCTTTTTAAAACTCAACATTATTACAATCGATTTACCCACCACAAATTACGCACACTATTCAACCGACACTTAACACCTCCCTTCAATTTTCCAGAACTTTTCCGGCACTCTATGTTCCCCATATGGTTCATCAACAATATACTCGCAACTATTCTACAGTGGCGTCGAACAGTTTTCCTGCTGAGTCGTGTCTTCCTGCAAGCAAAATTTACAGGTTGTTTAGATACTTGGACTTGCTCCATGTTGCAGTGTCACATACGACGTTCCGCGGTGAAGTCTCTGTGTCCAATTTGACAGGCGCTTATCAACTCGCTCTCTTATCCTCTCACAATCGTCTGCGATAACACAGACAAGTGTGAATTTTGACAAAGACAGATGCTTCGGAAAGCTACTCATAAGCCACCATCCGAAGGCCGTCTCAGCGGTGATGGAGTTAACACCCGGTGAACGAATGCAAAATGATCCTGGATTCTATCAATGGCAATGCTGCTGCTGGAGAGCCAATTGCAGTTCTTGGTCGTAGTAGCGGATGTTGGTCGAATCGATATCTAGAAAGGCAAGATTGGGTCACTTTATCGGTTCGATCATGTTTCCTTCGTTAGCGGATATAATGTTCGATGGCCCCGAATCGACTTCCTACCTCAGACAGACATTTTAATTGCTATCCCGACGATATGAGAAGCTTTCACATTTGCCACATTTCTACAGTTGCCCGAGTCCTCGTCTTCGGAGAGGAAAGCTAGTCTGGTGTCAACTGTCGCTTAGAGGCTTGGTTTAGATGACATGGCAGAGACCAGGACTGGGGCGACAGACAGAACCGGTCGTAGGATTAGTGGAGGTGAAGCCCAGTGAAAAAGCGGGCTATGACGTCAGATGTTATCGTATGTATTAACCTAAGTCCCTATGCATGCCCTATGTGTGGATATGCCACCCAATGTGGCACCAATGACACCTATGGGGAGATATGAAAATTGACCTCACCATGGACTCCATCTATTGCCACGTCGCGTTTGACAATATGTGTAATGTAATGTTCCTGTCTTTGCTTAGCGTCACTGCACATGTCTATGTTACCCACCTAGGCTATCTTTTCACACACATCACTCACCTTGTCTCGCCGCATCACAAGTGCTTCTTTCCTTTGTTCCACTCGTCTGACCGAGTGCTGCCAGCGGCCCAGGCCTAAGCCTGAAGCTGTACCTTCTCAAGTTCAATCTACTGTGCCAGCTCTCATTGGAATGAAGAGAGGGCCCCATGAACTTGTTGTGGATGGTGGTCTTGGCTCTCGTTGCGTTCATTTGGTCCATTCCAGTCCATATATGCTAATCTTTCCTCAATGAGGCACTCGAATCCCCAATCACCAAGCTGATTGAGCTCACCTCAAGGTTACTCTCCTGTCCCCTCTCTCCATTGTACTCACTCTTCTGAATGTTCCAGATCATGAACTCGGACCCCTCCTCCACCGCCCGCCTACCATAATGAAACTTCTCCTAATCCATTAAGTCCTCAATAATTTGGGTGTGATTCACAACCAGAGCATGAGCACAGCTCACTTCTAATGCCCCTGTCCAGATCCTAACTATCAAGCCTTTTTCAGGTTAAGGAGAGCGTCTAGTCAAAGGGCTCGGCGGACACTGTCGGGAAACGACCGGTGACTGCATGTCCATAAGCAAGACAGCCTTCACAGGACTATGGAAAACATTGCTGACCAATCCAGACTTGAAAGCGCATTCACATGCCCCCTTACACTCGTCTCCACCCTAGGCTTTTGGACCTTTCCGAACAAAATCAACGGTGCGCTCAAGAGCAGGATTGAATCTGCATCACACGTACCTTCGGCTTTGTCCGAGCCTGGGGGCCTTGGCCTATGCAACATGCACCGACATCGACATCGGATGGGCGACCACATGTACATCTGGGTGTGCAGTCTTGGAGTGTATTGGGACAATGAGCAGCCTTAGCATATGGTCGCATAGAACTGCATAGATACACTATGCATTGTGGTAGCTAGAAATTCATAGGATTGCATATGTATTCTGGGGTGAACTCATTGGCAAATGCAAGCTATGGGCAGCTATGAATGGCATATGGCATATGAGAAGCTTTACATGCATATCTACACATACAAAAAAGACCTATAGAGATGCCCATTTCCGATGTGTTCACATGTATTCCTATGCATATGTTCACATCCGATGACATCCGATGCCATAGCCCGCTTTCACTGGGGGTAAGGATTGGTCTTGGACCCGTTGGATGTCCGGATATCTTGGTGTGCAATGAACCCACGAGCGGCTGGGCTCCATGAGTGCACGACGTGTTGTCAATGTGCTCAAGGATATTGCCTGAGGTGGTGGTGGACTGTTTGGCTATGTAGGGAAGAGCGATTGGGGCGTTGTGGCGATTTGCAGTGTGCACCAAGCAAGGCATGTCGTTCGCTGTCATGATAGTGAACTTCATGTTGAGACTGCTTCCTCAGTTGTTGGAATCCCAAGCGCACGCGCAGTCACGACCGGCACCGGAATTACCTGTATTCTCACATCAGTTCCCATCTGTATCACTCGTTTCATTCAGTCCCGCTTCTCTCACATAGATGAGCTCTCCATTCTAGATCTAGTAGTTTGGCTTCTAGTCCCACGTCGGATGTTTGTTCTTTTTAGTCGCTGAGACCCACTTCTTGCTATGATTTTTTACTTTCGTTATCTTCGTGACTCTTACAAAGACTACTTGTTGTGCAACTTAAATCTAATGTATATGTTTCTAGAACACCATGGGGCTTTTGACCCCCGGGCCCCGACAATATCTTCCAAACCACATCACAGTTCACATGCCTGAAGCTAGTCTGTGGTGAAAGCTTTCAACGCCCAGCACCACAAGAAACGGTTGCATACTCACATGTTACGAACGGAGTGGTGTCCGCGAAAGCCGTCTGTCAAGAGAATACTGTGGATGGAACGACGTCCGTCATCGTGATCATTGATGCTGTGCCGAAGTGCTTTCTCAGTCACTTCGTTGCCCTTGCAGTTTGCTATACGGTTACATTGGCCCGATAGCGGTCTCTCCACACCGTTCTCGCTCAATCGGCCAACCATTTTGCTCGAGAGCTGGAGCAGATTCTTGACTACCTAGTGCAATCCTTCCGTTAGTAGAAAGGTCTGTGTCGTATGACTCTGCACGTTCTGCAAAACGCCACTGAGCATAGAACGTATAAACGGGACGCGTACCGTAATGTTTTGTGTGATCCCAACCCACAAGCCCGACGCTCCGAGCCCTCCTCCTCATCGCCCAATCTCAATCATGAAATTCGCACCTCTTGCTGTCTCCGTCATCGCGTTCGTTCTCCCGGTGTTCGCACGAGACACCCTCATACGGCACGATGTATGAAGACGCGTCTCTCCCGTTGGCAGGCTTTGCCTGGTCTGACGGTGTCAACGGTCTCATGACTGACGGTCATACCACCTTCGGATCTCTTGCAAGTGGCGACGGAGCCCGCGTGCTCGAGGACCCAGGGAGAGGAGCGAGGTACCGAAAGCGAGAGCTGGAGGTAAGGGCGTGGAGAGGTGGGGCTTGAAGGGGTGAGGACGCACAAGAGGATGGGACCCGAGCAGCGAGGGGGCCCGGAGAGGCCGCAACGTGCTCCGCTTGGCCAAAAAAAAAGATCTAGCGTAGCGCTTTGCCGCGCCACAGTGCACCAACATGGCGACTCAGATATTCAGCCAGATGCATTTCAATTTGGCTGCTACTTTGGGCATGTTCACTTCGCAAGTTCGTTGGAGGATGGATTCTTTTCAGCCCACGAGCGAGCCTTTCACTGGATATCCTAAACTCAACATCCATCCAAATCAATGCTTTTTCATATGACCCAAACAACCTACAAAGCAAACACATTAAGACTGGATTGCAACATACTGAAAATCCGAATACGATACTAAGAGAGCCAGACTCTCCAACATTTGTACTCGATCCCACGGGTTGTTGTTTTACGATTCGACCATACCCTTTTCAGATTCAGTGACTCTACACTGGCCTATATCACAACAGTGCGTCGTCCCCTTTTCATGTTCACCAACCAATTGTGTTCAGGATGGAATGTGGTGACGACCAAAAACTATGCTTATTGTAGGTCTATACGCTAATATTATTCTTGTTCGACGTTATTCTTGTTTGACACCCTGCATCCTTTACCACCCGTCGGAGCGCGTGTTACATGTTCTATTTACAGTGTCCAACGCCGGAGTGTTTCCGGTTGAGACCACTGCACACGAGAAGAAGATTGCAAGTTGTTTTGGCGCGTTCTCAGAACACGAGTACAGTGCATACCTCGAGTCTCATTCGCTTTCTCACTGGTATGTCGCTCGTAACCATCATCATCGTTCAGGACAAAGTTTCCCTGGCTGGCTACATGGAGATAGGCAGTGAGCACGCTTGTCATTGTGGGTGAACATTTGAACTTGTGATCAGCCTACCAGCGTTTTTTTGGGCATTGGGGCCAGTCTGCCGTGCAAACCATTCCGGTGACAGCGGCGAATGTTTGCATGGGGATGGATGCAAGGACAAAGGCGAAGAACAGTATGACTGGAACACGCATGTTTAACGAAAAAAGTACAGCAAGCAGATAGTGCGAAGGTCAGTGTGTGGAGGCGAGTGTTGTAATAATGCTGGGCTACATATAATATCAGGCAAAGCGTTTATTTCCTGTAGCTGGAGGCGATCCTAACTGCCACCGTGAAAAGTGTGGCGCAGTTAGCGGTTGGCGCTGGCAATCACAACAAGCCTATAATAACAGCACTGCATTGTTGAGATGTCACTGCGGAACAAGCCTGAGCCATCAAATTACACACATCCGTCAACCCACGAAAAATCCAGTATGCACATAGTTTCCAAACACCGTCTTGTTTTGGGACCTCCCACATTTATGTTGTGATCCGTGATTCGCAATCGCTGATCAAGGATAAGACAGGCAACAACGATTTCATCTCGGATCAGCTTGACCGTGGCGCCAATGACAAGTGTCAAGGGGCTCGCTGGGGTGGCTGTTGAAGGTATGCAATCCAATGCGTCTGCGCACCATGATCCGTCCCGTTTCCCCAGTATAGCCATCACAGCGAATGTGTTCATGGCGGCCAGAGAGGAGAAGAGGGACATACACACCCCCACGTGGTGTGTCACATCTGATTTCCAATTGTACTCTTTGGTCCCGGCAAGGTGCGTCTGCATGTAATGGGCCTGGCCGGTTTTTCCATGATTGTCAAAATCGCAAACCACAATTAGAACAAAAGACATGTCAAACCGCCGGCATACTATCCATTCGCAAGTGTTCCCTTTCTTAACCATTTGTGCACGCTCATAGGTTTACGTTGTCGCTCTGAAAACATAACGGTGCCGAAGAGGATGTCACGCCGCATGATCGTGGCGATGGAATAGATGTGCCTGTCCCTGTCATGTTGGTTGTGATATGGTACAACGGCCCACCATCTACGAAGATGGTGGCGTTCTACACATTGTTCGGCGTGAAGTTATAGCATTTATACATGCCCAAAGTGGAGTTAGTAAGGGTTAGACCGAACGGAAACGGGGTCCATAACTGACAGGTAGGATGCCTGCATGACTTGCTCACGTGGGGCACAGCATTTCACGTGGCCGGTGATCTATGCATGGATGCTGTATCAGATGGAAGGGGGATCACGCCCATCTGTTGTTCCTGTAAGCCATGGCTGTTTGATTCCTTTGAAAAACAGTGACGACTACACAGACCTGGTTGTTGGGTGAAGCAAGATGGCTCTTTCTAAAGCGGGTGTAGACAGCCACTGTAAATCGGATATCGTAGATCTCGACATGCCATCAACATGCGAGAAAGAATAGACGTGAATTTGAGCTGCTGAGCATACATTGGCAAGGAGTTATAACAGTGAGTGGGATGTTCAACTTATCCGCTCATCGCCAAGTGATCAACTGCGGAAGTGGCAGGCACAATGCTGTACGATAGACTACTCGTTCGGGGATAATTTGCCGGCCGAACTGAGAAATAAAGAAAAAGAAAAAGGGGTCGAATCAGTATGCTTCGATTTCCTTTGATTTTGATGGACCAGCCTCACGAAGGCCAAAGCATGGATGAACCCAGAACTACAATCAAGCAAAATCATGCACGTGTGCAATGAATCGGTATTCCGTGGCGTGTTTCTTTCTAAAACAGTTCTGTAATGTTAATTGGACCTTCTTGCCTGAATTTTGGTTGTCAAGACCCCCAATCACACATCGAGTAAGTACCTGCTGCATCGAATATAGGGTTAGATGAGGACAAGGCAAAAAATGGTTACCGTGATGATACCAAACTTTTCTTGGGCCCACAAGGACCCAACGCGTGACGACCACTTACACATCGTGCCTTTCGCACATATAAAGGTTAGTGGGCCTTGGCCCCCGAAGAGAATCTAGGACGCTGTGAGCTGGGTAGCATAACCTGTGCCGTCTGTCCTGCTTGCTATGCCCATCCATCAGTTGTCCCTCTCCGTGAATCGGGACCATACAATAGCAAGTCTCCACATAGCATGTGCGGAGGCGTGCAAAGTACCAGAGTAAGCTGATATAATTTTGGACCTGTGGAAGCTCTACAGTCTGTGCAGTAGCAGTTAGCATCGCTCCTAGCAATATAAAATACATCGCCTGGTATTATATATAATCTGACCTTCGTACAATACCCACCTCTACAGTGATCTTTGTAGCACCTTTTTTTTCCCCGTTAAACATGCATGTCCTAGTTGCACTGTTCTTCGTCTTCCTTGCTTCCATGCCTGTACAAGTTTTTTCTGTGCCGGCTCCCCAAAGTACCTGGCCCGCCAACTGCATTCCTAAACGCTGGTGAGTAGATCACTTGTTCGAATGTTCATCTATGATGAGAAGAATGCTCACCGGCAGTTATGTTCCTTTCCTGATGTAGCATCGCATATGGATATATACGTTGACAACCTTCGGGGGAGCTGTGGAGAAGAAATGGATGACATAAACGGTATGTATTGTACTCGCAACCCAACAGCGTGAAAGAATTTACATTTTTTTTCTCGTGTGCAGGATGTACCAGCCTCTGAGGAAGGGATCGGAAATGGCAATCACACACAAATGCAGTACATTACTTACCTCCTGTATGCTACCCTAGCAAACCTGTTAAAGCTCTTTATGGATATCACAATCGAACTAGTCCGAAATGAAACCATTGTCCATCCTTGAAGTGTTTGCAAGCCATGGATAGTAACACGAAAGTTGGAGCTGTCAAATCTGGGAATTATATGCACATGACATTGCGATATCACACACGACGTTCCGCATGTCCTATTTGACAGACGCTATCAGTTCGCTCTCCGGTCCTCTCACGATTGTCTGTGATAACACAAACAAGTGTGAATGTCGACAAACACGTACTCTCCGGAAAGCTACTCGTTAGCGACCCTTCGAAGGTGATCTCAGTGGTGGAGTTAATACTCGGTGAGCGTGTTATATTTTGTCAGACACGTCTGGGATCGACAAAATGTTCCTGGATTTTACGAGTGGCGATGCTGCTGCCGGAGAGCTCCATGGCAGTTCTTAGGTCACGGTAGTGCGGGAAAAAACAGCGTTAAAGGTATGATCAGGTCACTTCATTGGCTCGATCACTTTCTTCATTAGGGAATGGCCGACGGCCTCGAATCGACTTCCTAACTTGGATGGACATTCTTACGAGAGAGTGAGTTCTCACACCTTGTCCTCAGAGAGAACAACTGGCCCAGTATCATTGTCATTTCGGGGTTTGATTTAGGTGATCTAGCAGAGACTAGGATTGGGGAGACAGATGGTACTGGTCGTGGTATTAGTGGAGGTGAAGCACCAAGGGTGAGTATTGGTCTTCAACTCGTCGAATGTCCAGATACCTTGTGCGCAAAGAACCTGCGAGTGGCCTGGATTCCGTGAGTGCATGACGCGTCGTCAATGTACTCAAGGAGGTTGCTCGGGGGATGGCGGTCTATTTGGCTCCATAGAGGAGGACAATCGGACTGTTGCGGTGATCTGCAGTGTGCACCAACCAAGGCACATCGTTGGTCGTCATGATAGACACCCGTCTTCGGGTCACTTCCTCAGCTCACGTCTGTAGCACTCATTTGATTTCGTCCCACTTCTCTCACGTGGATAGGCTCCATATTCTGGACCTGGTGATTTGGCTTCCAGTGTTTGTTCTTTACAGTCACAGAAACGTACTTTTTGTTGTGATGTTCTGGTTTTTTGGGACCATAACAGACTCGGTATGTCTTCAATGTAATGTATAAGTTTCTAAAACATCATGGAGATGTAGATATTCGGCGGACAATCAAAGTTGCTTTTGTGGGAATACAGGTACCGATCGGGGAGCGCGCGACTAAAGATAAACTCAGTCGTGCGCGCGATGCAACGGACTTATGTATTCACCTAAAGAGATTAACTACATATGAGTAAGCAATCAGTAGATATGAATGAAATATAATCAACTCACCTCAGTCATGCGCGCGATGCAACGGACTGAGGTGTTCGAGTACGAACTACACATCTTATATACTACACAGAAGGCTGTACTGACTAAATCATATGCAAAGTTATGGGCACTGGAATACTGATGAAAGAACATACGCGAGAATGCTACGAACATCGCCCATATGATATGGCG